>APFE031275623.1:215770-235429 GCA_000404065.3 Pinus taeda | reverse complement strand
GGAACAGGTCAAATTTGGTATTGCAGCTGAGATAATTTGGAAAATGGCCACTACTATGAATCTGAGAAAAATGTCTTCAGAGAACCTTATGTTTCTCTTAGTATGCACTGAATTTGGTGTTGAAAATAATACTGAGAGGGGGGGGGTGAATCAGTATTATTTAGTCCTTTTAACAATTCTTCCTTATTTATACTTTGAATTATTTTTGCATATCAGTACCGTAAAAAAATGAGCATGAACAAGAAAAACAGACAGTCACATCAAAGAACACCAGATATAAGGTGGAAACCCAATGTGGGTGAAAACCACCTGCTGCAATATGTCTCTATCTTCTTTCAAATTAGAAACTCCTTTTACATTGGTCTTGTACTGGTGCAGTCCTTTACCAGTACGCAGGCTGCAACCTGTAGAGAGCTACAACTCTCTCTCGTTTTCCAGTCTCTCCTGGAAGGGAGCTACAATCCCCTTATTTCCTTTTCTTTCAAGGACCACTTTTCATAAATTTTCAAACTGGATCCATAAACATCAAGTGATCATCAACTACATGTAGATTTCACAGTAGTAACCAAATCAACAAAACAGAACTAAACCCAGAACACCTTAACAACAGAAAAATTCAGTCAACAGATAGTCCTGAGACAGATACGCATCTTTCCTTTCTCTGGCCTGCGTCGCTACACACTTCACCCTCTGCTTCTCTGCGTATACCCGCAGAGCTCCTTCTGCTGTACTGCGTGACCATGCACTGCTTCTTCTGTTGCACTGCGTACAGTACGCACTCAGATGCACTATCGCGCCGCGTACTGCCATAGAGGTACGCACCCAGAAAGACTATCGCGCCGCGTACTTTTACTGTGTGTACGCACTTGAACCACTGCTACTCTGCATACCCACACAGTTCGCCTGTTTCTGCTCTGCGTACCCATGCAGTCACCCTTCTTCTGCTCTGCGTACCCACGCAGCTCGCCTTCTTCTGCTCTGCGTACCCACGCAAAGGCATCGTTAAACACCTACGTACATCAGATTAGGGCCGAATTTGCAGATCACCATTGTGCTACAGTTAGACGGATGCCCAGATCTGATCAAGCACTCGAGAGATCACCCTTCACAGATTCTCTTTCCACTTCACTTTCATATAGATCAAGCTTTTTGAAACAATAACCCAAATATTTTAGATCTTAAGATATTCAACCCAAAAGCATACCTAAGCCAAATGATCTCCTTTTCTTTATATAGGCAAGCTTCTTCCTCAAATCACGGATCAATACCACGAGCCAAAGCCATAATAACACAAATACCGTCGGCTAAATACATAAGAAACCCACGTGTGCTTTTCTCTGCCTTGAAATGAGTGCACTGGGGGTATGCACCTCCTGAACGGTTGACTTGCGTGTTTGGCTGCGGTCCCTGCACGGCGTACCTGTGGGTACGCATCTTCTGAACTGTTCTCCTGCGTACTTCTTAATTTTCATCATATTGAGAGCCTTGCCATGGGTGTTGCCATCAAGTACAACATCTGTAACATATAACCTCACCAGAAACATAATGCCAACACCCAGTTCCAAAAATTTGGGTCACGTGGCATGCATATGATTGCATAGGAGGGCAAGAATCTAGGGCCTAACTCTAAGCCCCTTTTCCACTATGGTAAGGTCACATGGCGCTCATGTGTCTAGGGTTGGTCCTATCCATGCCTGCACCCCTGGTTTTATGTCCGCCATATGGCCTTGGGGCTGACCCCCTTTACATTATTCGCCTGTGATTACTGGGGATAGTTCTGATGTATGGTTATTGATGGGTGTTGTGACCATGGGACTAGGGCTAAGCCCTAGCCCTTCGTCACGCCTCTTGGTTCGGACGATGCAAGGACTAGAGATGGGGCTTAGCCCCGACCCCAACTGCCAACATTCAAATTGTTGTAATTTAAATGCCACCTTAATCCTTTAACTATTAAGAAACATTTCACATGGCGCGTTGGTGTGAGGCTATAGTGTTTGCTTCCAGGTCATGTGTTCGATCCTTTGGAGGTTAATTTGGACCCAAAAAAAAAATTACATGGCTAATAAGAGGCCACATGGAAACCAAGGATTGGCCCACATGGCAACTCCTGATTGGTCCAGACAATCACACCTTGAGCCAATAAAAAGCCACCAAATCGAACCAATAAAAACATGACATTTTTCCTCATCCCATTGGCTAATGGGAGGCACATTCACCCTATCTAATCATCACCCAGTAAATGTATAGACTGCTAACTCGACATCCCTACAAACTCATTTTTAATTATTTTTTTATGTTTAGAACATTGATCCAAACATGATATCGGGAGCATAAGATATCAATTTTGACTAAAACAAGTTGTGTTGGATTCATATTGCCAATATCTATCCAATTGTACATGTTTTAAGGATTTTTTAGCACTTTAAATTTTGAGCACTAAATTGATCCCTTGGATCACTCCTCCCCAATGGAAGCTCTTGGACCTCCAAAAGACCACTTTCAGTCAAAAAATAGATGAAGGTACAGTTCCCTCACCCTTCCCTTCTCAATCCACTAAATGTTTCTTGAATTTGTCGCTTTGAGCTTTTCATGAAAGTACATCACTTTACCTGATTTTTGAGTCCTAGACTCTCTTTCATAGATAAACTCTTTCTGCAATTTTCCAAGGTATGGAGAACAAAAAACTTCCCTTGAAGGAAGCTGAACATTCCCTCCTCAGTCTTCAGTCAATGGAAACTTAAATAATTTCAATTTCCTTTCACCTTGAACATTGTCATCATGACAACGCCTCGCATGTCTAACCTTGCACTTGGCTTGACTCTTTACCAAATGTGATCGCCATTGCCATGCACCATCCTTCTTCAAAGCCAAAAAATTATGAAACCCATAAGAAGATGTTTTGGGACCAATGTCCTCTTTGTCAAATAGCCTTTACATTTTCTTTTTGACCTCTGCATGCTTTAACACTTGCATATTGTTCACACCAATGTTCAACAATGATGCATCCTGCTACAAATTCACTTCATTTTGTTTACCTCTTTTAGGAGGCAACTTGTTAGACTTCTAGAATGTCTTATCACATGAATTAGAATCCTCAATGAAATCAGATTTCAAACTTGATTCATATTGTTGAAAGGCTTTAGATTCTTCAATATCTTCATGTTTGATCATTAACAATGCAAAGTTCTGACTAGCATTAACAATCCTCTTCATTTTTCCCACATTTACAAGATATGAATTCAACTTCTTGTTGCGTTCTCTAATAATGTACTCAATCCCATTCTTGAACAAATGATGGTTGTTCTCATGGCAATGAAAAATAGCTCTCCTATCAAATATATATGGGCTTCCCAAAAGAATACCACATATATCAATTGGAATTACATCAAGTTATTCGTCATCTAAAAAGTTTGTAGAGATTGCAAATTTTAGTTGACATCTTTTCGTCACATGCAATTTTGCATTGTCACATATCCAACCTAGAGGATAAGGCTTAGGATGAGGAATGGCTTCCAAGTTTAACTTCTTGACAATGTCTTTTGAAATGAGGTTTGCTTGTGAACCACTATCAAATAGTGTGTCTATCTTGGTATGTTTTTAAATTACTCTAATGTGGAAAAGCTCCATTCTTATTTTTTCATATTGAGTTAAATTGAGACCACTAGAAGAAATAGTACTTACAATGTCCTTACCTTTCAAACCCATGGTTTTGATCTTTGTTTCATCCCTGGAATCAAAATCTAAATCATGTTGTGTAGTTGTAGCTATCTTTTCTTCCTCCTTGTTTTTAAACTTTTAGGGTCTCATCTCTAGATGAAGTTTCAAACAATGATATTCATCATAGCCCACTTTGGAACAGTGTTTTCATGTAAGATTTTCTTTCTCCATATTGATGGTAGAACTCTTCTTTCCTTTTCATTTGAACTTACCCTTTCCTTTTTCTCCAGACTCAAAGGAACTTTCACTAGTTTATTCAGAAACATTTTTCCCTCTTGCCACTAAATGAGTTTCCTGTACAAAAAATTCATCTATTTTTGTAGGGTTAAACATGAGAATGGTATGTCTCAAGTAACTATGAAACCCTCCAATGTATTTAAGAAAAGTATCTTGAGAAGACAAATCTATGCCCAAAATCAAAGCCCTTTTTCTAAATTCTTGAGTATAGCTTTGAACAGTTTTCCCCTTAGCTTGTCTAATTGTTTCCTATCCATAATAGCTTTCTAGATGTATGCTAATAGATAAAATTGTCTTCTTATTGCAACAACAAAATCATTCCAAGATGATAAAACCTTACCATTTTTCTTCATGTCCTCTTGAGTTTTGGCTTCCCACCAAATTAGTACTACACCTTCCAATCTAACAGAAGCAAGTTGAATCTTGGCTTAATCATCTTTGATTCTTTGTATCCTGCAATACACTTCCATCTGACAAAACCAATTATCCAATCTCTTTGCATTTACCCCTCCATTGTACATATGAAATTCAAACATAATATCAAGCTTAAGCAAAGGAGTTTTACCACGACCCCTTGGGGAATTTGGAGGTGCTTGGAAAGGGTAGAAGAAGTTGAAGATGAGGATGTAGATGAGGATGAGGATGGAGGTGAAGGTGGTGGTTTATCACCATTCCATGCATTCCCTTTTGGAGGCTTGTATTTGAGCTCTCTTTATACAATCTAGAAATCCTCTCCTCATAAAGAACCTTAACCATCTTAGACATCTCAAAGAATTCTTTTCTGAAATTTTTCTCATCTTCAAACATCTCTTTAAGACCTTATTCATGTGTTGTGACTATTGAAGCTTGAGGTGTGTTTGTTCTCCTTGAAAAAATTTGAGATCTTGGCTCCATGAGTTCCCCTTCTCCTCTTTTGAGCCTCAACCTTGTAAGCATAAGAAAAACACTTGCAAACAAATCAAATCTTCACAATAACATGTTGCTATGATACCAAAATGCTCTGAATGTGTAAGCTTGAAGATTTTTAACAATTTCAAGTTAAAATTATATGTGTTTTGGGTAGAGTATTATTTTACTAAACACATAAACAAGTAAATTTTATAGCCAATGGAGACAAAATAATCATTTCCGAAACACATAACCCAAAACATGATAAAGGAGTTCACCCCTCTCCTGGGCTACATCTCCTGGTCTAGCTTCCATTCCAGGGCCTCTTTCCATGGAAAATTTTAGGGCATAATATTCGCAGGTGAGCTAATTTTCCATGATTTTTTCCAAAAAGAAAAATTCGCCAATTTCCATTTTTTTATAAAAATGATTGCCCAAAATTTACAATATAAAATTATTTTATCTTAAAAATTGCCAAAACTATATAGCGACTATATATAAAATCATTATAAATTTGAATATTTTTACAAATACATCAATAAACATTTTATAGTTTGCATATTAGGGACTATGAGATTCTCCAATGTTTTTAAACTTGAAGGTAATTTTCCATCATTAAAATTTTCCCTATAGGCTCTTTCATTAAAATGATCAAAAGTGTGTTTACATACCTTTACAAAGCTCAAACAAAAAAACTCATGTCTCCAATGGATCTAGCACTTTCAAAAACCCCCATTTTGGTCCTTTCTGCACTTCATTTGGCCAAAAGTTGAGTTCTAACTGTTTCAAGTTTTTTCGCTATCCTATAGCTAATCATCCTCCAATTTAGCCTAAACTTGGCTTGAGCACCCCAAACCTAAACCCAACACGTAATTTTGGCCTACACTCCCGCCCGATGGGTGAAATTGTAAGATAGTTAGTCCACCCATTAAGCCCCCAGTTCTGAAAATATGGATCATGTGGCATGCATATGACCGCGTAGGGAACCGAAAATCTAGGGCCTAACTCCAAGCCCCTTTTCTGCTACACTAAGGTCGCATGGTGCTCATGTGTCTAGGGTTGTTCCCCTAGGGGCTGGCCTCCTCTGCACCCACGGCCCTGGTTTTATGGCCACCATATGGCCTTTGGGTTGACCCACTTTACATTATCTACTTGTGGTTTATGGAGATAGCTCCAGTGTATGGTTGGTTATTGGTGGAATTTGTGACCATGGGGCTAGAGTTAAGCCCTGGCCCTTGGTCCTGCCCTTTGGTTCTGACAACATTCAAAACATTGTAAATGCCACCTGAATCCTTTAATTGCTAAGAAACATCTCGCATGGCGCATTGGTGTGAGGTTGTAATTTTGCTTCCAGGTCACAAGTTCAATCCTTTGGAGGTCAGTTTAGACCCAAAAAAAAATTTACATGGCTAATAGGAGGCCATATGGCAACTCCTGATTGGTCCGCCCAACGACACCTTGAGCCAATAAAAAGACACCAAATCAAACCAATAAAAGCACGCCACTTGTCCTCATCCCATTGGATGATGGGAGGCACAGTCACCCTGTCCAATCGTTGCCTAATTAGCATACAAACTTTTGATTGGTCACCCTTGCAAACTCATGTTTAAAATTTTAGTTGTTTAACAAATCAATTAGAACATTATATCGTGCGCATATGATATCAGTTTTGAGTGAAACGAGTTGCGTTGGATTCAAATCACCAAAGTGATACCTTGAAACATTGCATTATGTGATGTTTATAACACTTTTTGTAGTTTCGATACCACTTGTTATAGCTTTGATACCACTTGTTATAGATCTGATCTGAAAATATAAAACAATGCAAATAACCCAAGAAATAATAAGATAGAAAGAACAAGATCTGAATATAGAAATTCTTCACTTTATTAATATCAAACCCTTAAGGTAGGGCAACACCATACATTCACTCATTAAGGAAGGAGAACACTCCACAAGCCATATGCATGTTCATACAATAATCCTTGACACCCCTCAATATGGAGTCTCTAGCCTCTATATAGGCCTCATACGTACAATACCATGGGTCATTACCATAGTTCCCTCAATACCATTTATCAACTTCCATGGGCCCATTACATTATTAATAACTACTTGTGGTCTCTTACATGATACAGGTTAACCACCTTATTTATTACTATGGCCCATCCCATTATTACATTATTCCCTTGGGTACCTCCCTTTGTACCCCATATTATCCCCCCTAGGTATATAACATTTGTCATAGCTCTGATACCACTTGGTATAGATCTAATAAGACAATTTAAGAATCGAAATAACAAGATCTAAATATAGATAAATTCTTCTTTATTGATCAAAACCCTTAAAGTAGGGCAACACCATACATTCACTCCTTAAGGAAGAAGAACACTCCACAAGCCATATTCCTGTTCATACAATAATCCTTGACACCCCTCAATGTGGAGTCTCTAGCCTCTATATAGGCCTCATACATACAATACCATGGATCATTATCATGGTTCCCTCAATACCATTTATCTAATACCATGGGCCCATTACGTTATTACTAACTACTTGTGGTCCCTTACATGATATGAGTTAACCACCTTATTTATTACTATGGCCCATCCCATTATTACATTATTCCCTCAGGTACCTCCCTTTGTACCCCATATTATCCCCCCTAGGTATATAACATTCCACCCCCCTTATCATGTTTTGTCCCCGAAACATGGGAAGAACACAAATAATAAGATATACTCAAAAGAATAGTCCACTGGTACCATGCACGTGCATCTAGCCATCTAGGAGAAAGGTGAACCCTTGATCTCGTCGGTGCCTCACTCACTTGAGATGGAAGTTGACTTTGGCAGCTCTTCTATGTTGATGTGTAGTAGGTGGATCTTTGCTCCTCTCTATCTGTCATTCGGGGGTTGTTGTCCTTGTGGCTAATTGGTTGCCATCTTGTTGGTTCTTTTCTTGCGAGGTGTTGTGGGTGATGATATGTTAAAGTTTTAACCCACGGTGTCTTTTTCTTTAATTCAGCCCTTACTAGAGCCTGACTGTTATTTGGTGCCTGTTGTGGTGTCTTATCTTCCAATATTACTTCAACCACTGAGCCCTCATCTGATGTGTCAGCACCTGTAACCTTTTCTGTTTCAACCTCTGTTTGTGTTTGATTGTCGACCATCAACTGCTCATCTTCTGATGTGTAAGTGTCATTAGAGCTTTGTGCTTTTGCCTCCATAGTCTCTGCTTGTGTCTTAATGGAAATATCTTGCAATGTAATTTTCTTCTTTTATACCAGAGCTTCAAGAATTTCTTCTACACATTAATATTGATAGTACCGACAGATTCCATCCATGGATATCCTAAAAAAACATCCATGTTATTCATATCCAAAGTATAAAAATCACCATGCACCACATACTTATCCATAGAAAGCTTCAAATCCTTATAAACTTAAACATCCTCATCATCAACCTGTGTGTTTTCAATGTCTTTTACTGGCACTTGCAATTTTTTTGCCAAGTTGACATTTATGAGATTTTTCTTGCAACTCGGATTTATAGACATAATGATTTTCTCCCTCTGAATCAATCGATGAACCTGCAATAAGGAAACACCAGTAGAAAATAACCCCTTATGTGTCTCATTCTTTTTTCTATAACAAGACCATTTGTCCATAAGGAGTTTTTCCAATTCTTCATTTGAAAATTTGGACAACTCTTTGATGCCAAGTGAGTTCCACCATATGGCGGCCTCTTCTTTCAAACTAATCGGTACTATAGCCCTCCAAGATTCTCCATATTTCAACTTTAGTATTTGTATGAATTCTTCAATAGTAGGGCAATCATCTTTCCCTGTAAAATTAAGATCCGCCAAGAAAAGTATTTTGAAAAAATTTCACTTACTTGGCGAAAATTTAAAGTGGCCACAGTTTAGTCAATATTGCTCAGAATCTTTATTATGACCTATTTTCGGAAATGGAATGACCATTCTGCATCTTCCCATGTGATAGAAATCCTGATCTAGACACTGGAATTTCAGATCCATACTGTAATTCTCCTGCCTTCACCAAAAATTCTAAAAAAAGATCTAATTTTAAATCAGCGATATCTCCCTCATCTGAACTTCGATTTGACTGATTGTTTTTTGGAAATCGAGTATTTTTTTCACAAAGAATACAGATCTGCAACTAGATTTTGTAGCTTTTGCCCCAAAATGTACAGATCTGCGCTGCAAACTCGATGTCCCGAAAAAATGTCTACAACACCACTGATTTTTAGATCAGCGATATCTCCTTCATCTGGACTCTGATTCGGCCAATTTTTTTTTCAAATTGGTATTTTTCACAAAGAATCTAGATCTACAATTATATTTTGTAGATTTTACCCCAAAATGTACAGATCTGATCTGCAAACTCGTCGCCCCAGAAAGTTCCTGCAAAAAATAAATAAAAAATAAAAATAAAAAAATTCTGCACTTTTGCCCAAGAAAGTGCTCTGATACCACTTTTTATCGATCTGATAAGAAAATATAAGAATATAAATAAACCCAATAAATAACAAGATCTGAATATAGATAAATTCTTCTTTATTGATCAAAACCCTTAAGGTAGGGAAACACCATACATTCACTCCTTAAGGAAGTAGAACACTCCACAAGCCATATGCCTGTTCATACAATAATCCTTGACACCCCTCAATGTGGAGTCTCTAGCCTCTATATAGGCCTCATACATACAATACCATGGGTCATTACCATGGTTCCCTTAATACCATTTATCTAATACCATGGGCCCATTACATTATTACTGACTACTTGTGGTCCCTTACATGATACGGGTTAACCACCTTATTTATTACTATGGCCCATCCCATTATTACATTATTCCCTTGGGTACCTCCCTTTGTACACCATATTATCCCCCCTAGGTATATAACATTTATATTGTCAAGAATATGAATAACTAATAGAGTTAAAATAATCATGGAATTGATGCAAGGTTACATAAAAATTATTATGTTAATATGCTAAACAATGGTTTTTAATGGTTATGTAATTTACTATTCTCTTACTAAAGTTACTCTATGTGATTGTGAAGATTCTATCTAATGGTTAATGAGGAATATGGAATAGTAACTTCGATATTTTCCAGTGGGAAAATTATGTAAAACAAATCTAACTCCATACATTTTTATGCGAGGTTGCTTGAGGATGTTACAAGTGGTATCAGAGCTAAAGGTTGTAGCACTAATGCCTTTGAGAATTGTTAAGTGGAAAAGAAATCAAAGCATGCTACTAGTAGCAATTCACTCAGGTATGAGTCTAATAATATACACATAGATATATGCGGTAGATTACTTTTTTACATGAGATGCATGACTCATGCTTATAACCGTATTGAAGAGTAATAAGTAAGTTTGCTGCAAAATTGTGTTCATGACATTTGAATCCTGATGGGAATGAAAGACAATAAAATAAAAAAAATTGTTACACCTATGAAAAACCTGAGTCCTCACTAGTGAAAGTGAAAATTGACTACCAAATTTTACATATACGATAATATTAATGATACATTTAATGAACATGAATAAAATTACAATTCACTACTTATAATGAGTGAATGCATGAATGTAAAATATGGGAAATTTCCTTTAAGATGATGATAGAGGGTTTTAAAAGGACATTGGAAGAAACCCTTTAGATGTTAAAAATAAACAGTGAGTCGACTAGTGAGACTTGACTATAATAGCTAGTTGTTGATTGAGTCTTGTCATGGCTACATTAAGATGACTAGTAGCATTGGTTAGTTAGAGTTATACAGAATTTATACCTACAAATAAGTATATCTTCCCTAAGTGGGTAGCTACACTTGGAAAAAATAAAGTAAAGATGTTTAACCTTTTCCTACAATAAACAAATAAGATAAAGGAATCTACCTGTGATCCTTCACTTCCTTTGATCTCCTTTGAGTTTCTCCCATCGCTCCCACTCAAACTGAATTCGCTCAATTGGTACCTGCCAACATAAATAGAACATGAAAACAATCAAATCATATGATCTATTTATTGTAAACAAATGGAATTGACAACATTTGAACATACATTCATCATATATATAGACAAAAGTATTGGAAAAGGAACAAACAACTCTATTGATTGATAGAAGGAGAAGTTACACCCAATGTGGTTCGATCTCGTGTCACTCATCCAGGTTACTCCAAACCTTCATCACACCAATAGAAACATCAATCCAGTAGCATAACATTACTTGACAATTATTTCAAGTCCCTAAACCAACAGTATTTCTCTATAATATCGAAGCTCTAGCCCCCTGATCACTATGATGAGTGATCAATTTATATGGAAATGCAAGTGGTTTTGTCATAAATAGCGTATCGAATGGTTTTTCATAATTGGATAGTTAGTTTCCATGGAGAAAGGGATGAGAGGATAGATGATTAGATGATCCTCAGCCTATCCAAAGTCGAGCTCATAGGATGAGATAAGAGTTGGGCAAGAAATATTCCCAAAATCCTATGCCAATTTCACTCATCCTCGCTCAGCGCAGGGTTAAGTGGGCCTAAGTGCTATGCAACATAGATCTGAATGGGCCTACCTGCTATGCAGAGTAGTTTTCCCTAACCAAGGATGCGTTGGTGTCCCAAGGAGGCATTTTAGTAGGGTTTCAAACTAGGAAACTTTCATGGATGAAAACACCCAAGATGATGACTTGTCTAGGGCATGTAGCAACTAAATTAGGGTTTGATGAGCCCTATTTATACTAATCTGATTGTGAGTGAGTGATGCCAAAATAGATCTATAACAGCTTCTCCCTAAAGCATGAAGTCATAAATGATAATGTTGAGTGATATGCTTTATGATGTGATGAGGAGGATCTGAAGTAGACGGTGACCTGCTACAAATAAAATACATAATATCATGATATCATTGATTTTTTCATGAATTTTTGAGGGAAGGCATACCCATGCTCAATATGTAAACTTTTCATTACATGTGCATAAATCATATAGTCATCTACAGAGATAGACCCATGACTATCTATGTAAAGCAATTATACAGATGATTTAGTACACTCCTGAAATCACATCCCAAATGGATGAAACTAGATCTAGGGTCTTCTAAATCGTCCAACTGTTTGCTCAAGTACGAGTCTAACCATGTGAAAATGTGATCTGAAGTCAAACATGGGAAGACACTGTCTCATTACCAGCCAATGATGTAAGTTGTTAACTGACACAAGATAAATCACCAATAATTATAATGATTCTTAAGGTACTACAGTACAATCTGTATGGTGCGAATAGATGTTTTGATGTCAAACACCATACAAATTCTTTCGGTCGAAGGCCTTTGATGTCAACTTGTCACCGGAAGTGAGAAACTTGTCATTAATGTATTTAAGCCTCAAGGTACTGGAAGGGTGTTTCTAAGTCAACTTCCTGGATAAGGTGCTAATGTCAAGAAGAAGCGACTCATCACAGGAGGACCTTGATGTATCCCCCATCAATGACACAAAACAAGTGTAATTATTTTGAAGACAGAATGTGACTGATGACACAATGTTCACAATGGTGGTCATGAAAATGAACATTTATGAGTATTGCAAAGGATGAAGTTTACTAAGTGACTTCTCTTGAACATGTCGATGGCACTGAATGAATTGGTAGCATTGACCCAAAACCAAAGTGATGGATGGTGTGATAGACCATAGGTATTATAATGATCAAGTAGATAACCAAACCCAAATAGTCATAGAGATGAAGTGAAAGTGTCATGTTCAAGAATGACTTTCTACCATAAAGTGATTTATCCCTTTTCCCATTTTCCCCACTCATTGCTAACCAGTACCTCTTTATTTTTTTAACAAGCTTGAGGAGGATAACATATGGTTGAAGTATAATTCCACCCTTTGCGTGAACCCATCACTACGTGACATTTTAACAAGTCTAGTGAAGGTGAAACTCAGTCTTTTCATGATGGACAAGTTTGTCGCTATTTTATGCTTTAACGAGTTTAACAACAATGAGAACTCAGTCCTTTTCATTTTTAGAGAGTTTGAAAAGGGACAAAAAGAAAAATCCACATGTTATTTTTCGTAAATTTGTCTCTCAAGTCTGAAAAAGCATAAAATAATATAAGAGAGAACCTATTGACCATGTTCAATCAACGTATTCCTTTTTCGTAAGTAATCTATCTCAGTCTGAGAAAGGGTTAAACTTGTACTGAGTAGATGTCATTTCCAATATATTTACGAGATGCAAAGGACAAGCACCCATCAATATTTTGTGTTTAAAGAGTCGAAAAAGAGCTTCAAAAAAGACCCCCCTATTTTTTTTTCTTTTAACAAGTCAAAAAGGAAAATACTCGGCAGTATTTTCATTTTTTTACGAGTCAAAAAAGAGCTTAAAGGTGACTCATCCTGGAGGAAAGAGTGGTATAAAGGGTAGAAACTGGTTTCAGCAATGTTGTAACTTCTCAAAACATGTAATGGTCAAGAGGCTGGCTAATAAGACCACTCATTGCAACTGTTCCTCAAAAAGGGTAAAACAACATGTTATAGACATATTTGGACACTGCAACCCCAATCTTATATGTCGATAAACCAAGGGCTTTTCAACCCCTAAAAGTGTTGTTTCATACCCTAAAGGATCATGGTCAATTGATTAAATCATTCCCCAGAAGGTCCACTTGAAAAACCACTCAGAAATGGCCAAAACTGGACCATATTGACTGCTTCGATGTCAGGGTATGATGCATACTGACTCCTACACTAGCTAGGTGTGATGCATACTAAAGAGGCCTGCTATGGGGTGCGATGAGTGAGAATGGACAAATGTATGAGACTGTTTTCTAAGTGGGTGCTCATGGAATCTTCTAGAAACTTCTCCCATGACACTTGCCTCTCTGAATTCGCCCAGGGATGAGTAAGAGATCCAAGAAATCTCCTAGTGGAACCAAGAACAACAAGTGGAATGACACTAATCAAAAACCCAAAGGTGACTCACACCCTTGCAAACATCCGTAAATGGGTCCCTCATATGAAAGATCTGGAGGCTGGAATTTTGTAATTTGTAAGGAAGTGCTGATAGTTTGTCTTTGAGAAGGAACAATGTATTGTAGGGTGATCTTGCTTTTCATGAGGTGAAGAGGGCTTTGATGCTAGGAGGATGATGTTGGATTAGACAGTTGGGTTGTAATCCTCTCTTCTATTATTAATAAATTTCTTTGAGTTTTCCTCCATACAATAATGTATTTGTGAATGTTGTTATTTGTAAATGCCATTGTATGCTCATTGTATTTCTGATTCTGTAATGCTTATGATATAACACATTGAGATGCTTTGATGGTGTTTTGTTACTTCGTTTCTACAGGTATTCTCTAAGTGGGACAAGTAGGAGAAGAGTTGCAAGCTCTATCAAGGAGGAGAGAAATCAAGTAAGGAGTCAAGTGGAAGATCCAGGTTGGTCCCTTTGCTTCTCTCTTATCTATTATACATAGAGGAAATCACAAATTGCTTTGGTTGTTTGTTTCTAGGATAGTTGCCAATCCCAGTGGACTAGTAGATCGAAAAGACATGAGTTTTCCCAGAAACAAAATAGCGACCATACTGGGGATCAAATATTTTTTTTGTTTGTTGTTGTTGTTTGCTTTATAAACTATAGATGGATCCTGAAGTTAGCTAGATAGCCTTTGAACTGCTCTTGCTCTGCAATTGCAAAGTAGATGAATGTTGCTTCAGTCAATCTTCGATTTAGTTTATGAACTAAACATCTAACTTGCAGGAATTCTAGATGCCCTGTAGGTATCTCAATAACCTCCCAAGGTCATACCTTGTACTTTTCTCTTTACTGTCCATCATAGCTCATCTTAATCCATTGAAATCAGTTGCAAATTTGAGCCAAAACCCATCTCAGTTGCGCTCCCTGGCCCATCGCACTGTCTGTCATTGTGAACCAATATGCATCGCACTTCCCGAGGGTAGCAGGTGCGATGCATCCCTGTTGTGTGAAGCAAAAGTGCAATGACTGAGTAATCCTATTTCTCTCCTTGAAATTTGGGGTTTTTTGTCTTTGTTTTCAACTCTGTTTGGTTGTTTTTGCTGCTTATGAATAGTATCTCATTGATGAAGCCTGCTTGCATTACATTGTTCAGCCTCCATTAATTAGGATTAGTAAATGTTTTTTATGTATTTTTCCATCATTTACAATCCCTTGTCGAAAATTTAATTAAGCAATCTGTCATTTTGGTGCAAAAAGGTGTCGTAATTGTCGTTTTTGTGTCAAAAAGAGAAGTGTCATTGAGTCTTCCTTCTCTAGATAATCGATTGAAATTTTTGATTTGATTTTTTGTTATTCAATGTGTCGAAAGCATTTTCTATTTGAAATTGAAAGGTGTCGTTTACTCTTCCTTTCCATTTTGAAAATAAATTGTCAAAATATCGCTTTGAGTGAAATATTTCAGATCTATACTTAGTTCTCTTTTTTGGCATTCCTCACATTAAGGGAATGAAAACAAATACATGCATTTTCATTTGCATTTAGACTGTGTGCGAAAGATGATTTAGGAAAAGTGCATTTAGTGTGTGCTCTTTGCTCTTTGTTTGAAAGAATCATAATCTTCTTTCCTTAGTAGCTAGGATTTTCATTGCTAAAAATAAACAACGATTGTTTATCATTATAGATTGCATTTAGGAATTTTACATCTACATCATGCAGTGAACTATTGAAGGCAAACTTCTAAGCAAGATCAACTCTAAAATAAACGTGAATTAACTTAACAACACTTTGGAACCTAACACAACACATTTAGAGGTCTAAGCTAGAGACGTGTTCCGACATTGTAAAATCTAGTAACTATCATTTTCATCGAAGGTTGGTGATTCCTCCTCTTTGATACGACAAGGGCTAGCACGAACTTGTGCTCCCCGTACTGTCGATTATATATTGGGAGACCATAATAGGCTTATATCCTTTATCCATAGGAAGCCGTGTCTACTGCCCTATCAATCGCAATGCACTGAGCACAACATTCGGGAAGATTGAATGTTGTACATAAGTCCTTGGTAACTTCTCTTTAATTTACCACCAAGGTGTATATTGTAGTTTTGCAATTGGTTTGGTAGTTCCTCTATCTAGATCTCTAGAGTAGTCAATTTCGTTCCTTTTCGACTCCTTAAAAGAAAAGGTCCATCTGAGAACTTGTCACTTCATGCTCATTAAAAATCGAAGGGGACTAGAGTCTTCTTTAGCTTTTTCTCGACTCTTAAAAATTGAAAAAGCAAAGTTGTGTCAAAGCATCATTAAAATTTATTAAATTTGGAAAAATATTCATGTTCCTTTGTTGATCTTAGGTTGAGATAATGGAGTCCACCAATCAAGGAATCCCTTTTGAGGGGAATCCTAGTCCATTTTCTTCTTGGGGAAATATTGGTGCTCCGTATATGGCCACATTGTCCCATCCAGGAATCACAATTAGTCTGCCAGTCTAGATTTTCTCAACCTCCATAATTCAAAATATCATGATTCCTCAGCAATCGAATCAGCAACCAGTTAATATTGAAGTTGACCCTTCACCTTCTTCTTCATTCTTTTTGCCTTCCCCTTCTTCCTCTTCTCTTGCTGAAAATAGTGATGCTAGTAAGCGGGTGACTGAGAAGAAGAAGAAAGGGAAGGAGAAGAAGAAGAAGTTAGTTAAGCAAAGGGGCAACCATGAATCATCTGGTGAAAATCCACACACTAAATCTCCCAAACATCCATGTATAATTTGCAAAGGAGACCATTTTCATCAAGAATCTCTGTGTATTCCTCGGATCTTGAGAGAATGGTCCCCCCATTCGCACCATCCGATGTCATCAACCTCTAGAAATCATGTTGACAACACACCATCAACTAGTAATAACGAAGTTCACAGACAGAAAGGAAAGGTCAAAACTCCATGTAGGCTATGTGAATGGGACCATACCCTTCCCTGTTGTCCCTTTTTGGATGAAGCCAAGATAATCTTGCATAACCATCCTACTTCACTGCAACGACTTCCACATGGATACAAGAAAATCTCACCAAGTCCTTTACTAGTTGAAAATCTAACTGACATAATTCAATTGTCAGCCGAAACACCTATCATTGAGGGTGAATCTTCTGAGTCCATACCAGACCAAAGTCTGTAGGTCAAGATGGCAGTCGACCTAGTTTTACCTTTAGAAGATCCACCTTCAGATGATGCCATTCCCAAAGAGAGTGAGAATGGTACTGTTCAAATTCCATTTGTTACTTCAGAGTCCAATGAACTTGGGGGAAATCTGCCCGTTCCTTCACAACAAGAAGAGAATCCCCCAGTTCCCTCTACTCAAGGGGTTAATTCAACCATTTATTCAGTACCCCCTCCAAGTAGTCTAGTCACTTCCTTTGATTGGAATCGACTAGCAATATCCCACATTCCTTCAAATGTACCATTCCGGATCATAGTACAAGTTTACAAATGATCTTGTTTGGCACTATCATATATGAAGGGGATTTAGTGAGTATCCTTTCCTCAACTGCTTGGAAAGCACTTGGTTCGCCATCACTTACGCCTGTTACTCAGAATTTGTCAGGATTTAACAAAGGAACCAATCGACCATAAGGGATCCTTCCTAAGTTACCGATAACTTTGAGAAGGAAAACCTTTCACTTGAACGTGATGGTATTCCAAGGACCGTTCGAATACAATTTACTCCTTGGGTGCGACTATGTTTACAACATGGAAGCTATTGTCTCAACACTCTTTCGAGTGATGTGTTTCCTGCATGAAGGCAAAATTTTCACTGTTGACCAGCTTTTATTTCCTGGTTTGAGCACAACTTCAAGTCAAACATCATCCCTAAATGGTCCTTTTGCGTCGAGAATGTCTCTTCAACCTTCATTCCATCCACCTAATTACCACGAGTAGTCCGGTGAATGTAACGAATATTAGGGGGCATCCACCCTTGTCTACTTTGGTAGATGAACCTAGCTGAAAAGATATGTTTCCCTATAGTTTATGTGATTGGAGGTGTTATCTCACACCATTTACCTTTGTCTATTTGATGGAAAAAGCCAAGGAAATATTTTGTCTAACTGCTGAAAAAAAGAATCCTACTTAATCACAGTGATTTCCATATGGTTACCTGGAGACTCTCCTTTTCTCAATGTCCGGGGGAATGCAAACCTTTTATGCAAGCAAAAAGTGACATATTTCATTTTTTAGCCCTTTAGCTTTTTTAGCTTTTAGCTTTCTAGTTTTTTTTAGTTTGAACTTCTTAGGTTAGGTAATTGGTCTAACACACCATTCATCTTTGTCTGCATTGTGGACGAAGCAAAGGAAGTGTTTTGTCTGCTATGCGGACAAAACCATCCTACCTAACCTCAGTAGTTCCTTAGCTTTCTAGTTTTCTAGATTTTTTAGCTTTTTAGTTTTCTCGTTTCTAGCTCACATAAAACGAAATTGAGCATATGTTATCCCATGGTTCAAGCTCATTAAAAAATGAACCGGGCTATGGGCAATGTTAACGCAATGTTCAAGCTCGTTAAAAAATAAACCCGCCACTGAGCATATGTTCCCCCAAAGTTCAAGCTCATTAGAAAATGAACCCACCTTCGGTAAATAACCTTTGTGATTGCCATAATATCAGCCTTTTGAGCCTTGGTTATGTTCTTTCCATCACCTCCATTCTTTTGGTTGATCATATGCCTCCACTTGATTGTTTACCTTGAGGAATAGCTACAACGAGTGGTCATGCTAGCCACCCTCTTCACATCACCATGTTTTGAGAATTTCCAAGCTTACTCACAACCAGTAGCTACCCTAAACACCACTCGTTCCTCAAAAAATGAGTCTACTTTAAACTCTTTTCAGACTCATTAAATATGAAAATATTGTCGAGCTATTGGCCTCTCCAGCTCTCTAAATTGATTGGAAGTGCCATCCCTCCTATATAGTTTAATCTTTTTCAGACATGAGGGATTATCTAATGAAAAAGTTTGAGTGCTTGTCTTTTTTAGCTTGTTAAAGTGATCGAAAAAGTTGTCCCTTTTGTATTATTTTATCCCTTTTCAGACTTAAGGGATTATGCTATGAAAAAGAACTACTGGAATTTCCTTTTTGTCCCTTTTCAAACTCTCTAAACATGAAAAGGATCGAGTTATCCTTTTCATTAAACTCGTTAAAACAATAGTGATAAACTTGTCTACCCAGACAAGAATGAGTTTCACTATCGCTAGGCTCGCTAAAACATAGTGACGGGTTTGCCCGAAGGGTAAATTATAGGAAAAGCATATGTTATCCTCCTCAAGCTTGACAAAAATAAAGATGTACTGGTCAGCAATGACTGGGGAAAAAGGGAATAAAACTTAAATAATTTTATTGGTAGCAGGTCGCTCTTGAACATGACACTTTCACTCCATCACCATGATTGAGTCTGGTCGGGTTATTCCGTTCACCGGTCATATCACCATTGGTCCTCCATACCATCCATATTTTGGGGTTAACACTACCAATCCATCTCAGTGTCGCCGATATGTTCAAGAGAAGTCATTCAGAGAATTCACCATCTAGTTAATGTCTCATCCACTGTAATACCTTCACCCTCCATTTTTCATGGCTGCCATTCCTGAACCTTGTATCGTCAAATTGTTTTTCGCCTCCAGAAAATCATTTGCTTCTTTTCATGTCATTGATGTGGGATACATTAAGGCCCTCCTACGACGGGTCACTTCTTGTCGACATCAACTCATTATCCAAGAAGTTGGCTTAGAAACAACCCTTTCAATACTTTGAAGCTTGCATGCAG
>APFE031275623.1:181596-214725 GCA_000404065.3 Pinus taeda | reverse complement strand
TATTGTTGGGTGATCTTTCTTTTCATGAGGTGAAGAGGGCTTTGATGCTGGGAGGATGATGCTGGATCAGACAGCTGGGTTGTAATCCTCTCTTCTATTATTAATAAAGTTCTTTGAGTTTTCCTCCATGCAATCGTGTATTTGTGAATGTTGTTATTTATAAATTCCATTGTATGCTCATTGTATTTTTTGTTCTGCATTGCTTATGATATAATAGATCGAGATGCTTTGATGGTGTTTTGTTACTTCGTTTCTACAGGTATTCTCTATGTGGGACAAGTAAGAGAAGAGTTGCAAGCTCTGTCAAGGAGGAGAGAAATCAAGCAAGGAGTCAAGTGGAAGATCTAGGTTGGTCCCTTTGCTTCTCTCTTATCTATCATACATAGAGGAAATCGCAAATTTCTTTGATTGTTTGTTTCTAGGATAGCTGTCAATCCTAGTGGGACTAGCAGATCGAAAAGACACTAGTTTTCCTGGAAACACAACCAAGTGAAAGTGTGTGATCGACCAAGCAGATAATGACGATAGAAGGAGAAAAACCAAGGCTCATCTGACAGAAGAGGCTAATAGAATGGAAATCATGAGGGTTAAAATGGAGATGGGTTCATTTTTACACAAGCTTGAATCGTACGGAACTATGATTGGATTCAATTTCATGTTTACACAAGCTTGAAATGAAAAACTATGCTTGGATTCAGTTTCATTTTTACACAAGCTGGGTTCATCTTTACACAAGATTAAACCATGAAAAAACTATGCTTGAGATTGGTTTACATGCACCCAGCATGATGACTCGATTATAGGTGCATGCCCCCCAAGCTTCATTACATTCACCTAAGTAGACTACTCATGGCTATTAGGTGGATGGAATGAAGGTTCATTTACGAGATCAAGTGAAAGATTCAACTGGGATTTTATGAGATCTAATCAAAGACTCGAATTGGAACTTAGCTCCAAGGGACCTTGTTTCATTTTTTAACAAGCTTGACACAATACAAGGAAGTTTTCTCAGATTCCTTGTTTCATTTTTTAGCAAGCTTGACACAAGACAAGGAACTATGCTCTGGGACTTGTTTCATTTTTTAATGAGGTTGACACACTAAAAGAACTATCCTCATATTCCTTGTTTCATTTTTGAACGAGCTTGACACAAGACAAGGAACTATGCTCATGATTCTTTGATCACGACCCATAAGAGGGCATGACTTCCAAGAGGTTCTCATCAGATGGGAGAACAATGCTATAGAAGGGATACGTAGCAAGGAATCCATTAGAGAGACCTGGTTATAATGCCCCCAATACATAATGCACAGCATCACGGAATTGATCGTCAGTTGATGTAGGCATGGAATGGGTTGCCACATAATTGATCTGTGGCAAGGAAGATACCACTGGGGCAAAAGGACCATTTAGGGAAGATGGTTGACTGGAATCCATATTTGGGCCAGGAAATGAAATCTAGTCAACAGTGACAATTTTGCCTTCATGTGGGAAACACATCACTTGAATGTGTTGAAACAATAGCTTCGAAGTCATAAACATAGTCACACCCAAGAAGTAAATTGTAATCTAAATGGCTTGGTACTACCATCACATTGAGATAAACAACTTTTCCTCCCAAAGTAATAGGAACATGAGGAAGGATCCCTAATGGTTGACTGGTTCCTCTATTAAAAGCCAACAGATTCTGGGTAACAAGCATATGTGGCGGCGAACCGAGCACCTGCCAAGAAGTGGAGGAATGGACACTCACATATGCACCTTCATCTATAATAGTTCTAGATACAATCATATTATAAACATGTACTATGATCTGGAAAGGCACATAAGAAGGAAGACAACATCTTGCTAGTCGATTCCAATCAAAGGAAGTGACTAGACTACTTGGAGGGGTTACCATAAGAAAGGAAGAATTAACCCCTTGAGTTACAAGAATGGGAGTATTTTCCTCTTGTCTTAATGGAACATGAGGGTTGCCTCCAAGCTCATTGGAATCTAAAGAAATGAAAAGAACCCGAGTGGTATCATACTCACTCTCTATGGGAAAGGTACGATTAACTGAAGGTGAAATTGGGTCAACTGTTTCCTTGACCTGTGATTTCTCAGGTATAGACTAATGGGATTCACATTCAAAGAGAGTGGGTTTGATTGACGATTGATTTAGGTCAGTCACTTCATCAACTAGTGAAGGATTAAGGGGGAGTCTCCTGTAACCAGATGGAAATCGCTGCAGAGAAGCAGGACGGTTATCCAACACTTTTTGGGCTTCATCCAGATAGGGACAAAGGTGAATGGGGTGATTCCCTTTGCATAACCTACATGGAAACTTAACTTTTCCCTTCCTTCCATGAACTTTACTACCACTAGTTGATGGTGTCACCAGCATGATCTCCAGAACACACGATGATGTGAACAAGTAGACCATTCTTCTAAGATCTTAGGAATACTAGAGGAATTTCGAAGAAGATGGTCTTATGTACAAAGTTTGCAAGGATATCAAAGTTTTTGAGGCTTATTAGATGGTTTCTCATCAGAAGTTGCATTCGAAGCAATGGTTACTTGGTTGCACTCCTGCTAAATTTTTTTCTTCTTCTTCTTCTTCCCTTTCTTCTTCCTCTTATCCACCTGGTTACTAGTGTCAATGTTTTCACCAAGCGAAGAGGAAGAAGGGAAAGAAGAAACAACCAACGAAGAAGGTAAAGGGTCAACTTTAGGATCAATTGGAGGTTGATTTTGTCTAGTTGTAGGAATATTCAATTGCGAGGACAAGGAGGTTGAGAACAACCATATTGGAAAGCCAATGGTAAGTCCTGAAACTGACAATGTAGCCATATAAGGAGCATTAATATTTCCAAAATGAGGAAAATGAATATGATTCCCATCAAAAGGAATTCCTTGATCAGTGGACTCCAGAGTTGTTGCCATATTTCTCAACCTAATATCAACTAAGGAGTGACGTGGAGGATGTTATCCATGGTCAATTAATTTTAATAACATAACAAAACAAAAGAGGGATAATATAGGCAAAAGGATTACCACGTAACTATGAACTGCAATATACTGCCTCAAAGCAGCCAAGGACTTAACATACGTGCGGGTAATCTCCCTCAATGTTGTTTTTGGTGTATCACAGTATACAAGGCAGCCGACTCGATTACCTATGGATGGATAGCAACTTAATGTAGTCCTCCCAAATATACCCTAAAGTACGTGGAGGCCCAATTCATGTTAGCGTTGTCTAATGTGAAACTGCACAGTGAGAGCATTCCCTTATATTTTTTGTACTTTAACACCGTCCAATATACCTAAAAGTATGTGGATGAGCTATGATATACTTACGTACATGGAATGCAGTATCACACTCAGAATGTATCGCAGACCGTTAGTGACGGCTGCTATGTTTAGCGATGTTGAACACATCTCTAACATAGATATCTAAATGGTATGCATTAACTTACAATGCTCCATTAGGTTAATTGAGATAAATGTTAGTTGATCTTGTTTAAAATATTTCCTTTCAGGTTCAACGCGTGATGTTTTTGAAACTCCTAGAATGCAACTATGATGAGAAATATTCGTTTCATTTGATTTAAACAATGAAAACCATAACTAAAAGGTAGAGAGCAATCAGAATCTCTAAACAAAGAGCATAGAGCACATCTAATGCAACTTTCCCTATACCATTCCTACAAGCACATACAAACTTCTAAATGCATTATGTGTGTTTCTCTTTTCATTCCTTTAATTTTTAGATGAACACAAAGAAACTAAATGCACAAACGATCAATCAATTCTTTTCACAAGAAACAAAGACTTTACAACAGTTTATTTTTCAAAGAAATGAAGACTTTACGACATTTCTTTTTTAGAAAAGAAAAGACTAATCAATGTAAGCTAACTTTGATAATGAATTGATAATGATAAAGAAATCTCTTAAGAAACACTAAACAATCAAGGTCAAAGTAGGGCTAGGAGAGGAAATGTAAACTGATTTTAGAGACAAAGAAAAACATTGATCTTCAGCAAACGACATCAGAAGCAACTTTGGAAAA
This sequence comes from Pinus taeda, assembly GCA_000404065.3. NCBI lineage: Eukaryota > Viridiplantae > Streptophyta > Pinopsida > Pinales > Pinaceae > Pinus > Pinus taeda. Next base: position 210,673 of record APFE031275623.1, on the reverse strand, counting down.
AATCAAGCAAAAGATGGGTTTTTTGGCTTGACAAGGGCCAGTGCAGTGTTGAGTGGGATAAAATGCCTTGCATAGCACTATCTCTAAGCCAAGGGTGCTCTACAGAGCACTGTCCCCTAACCAAGGGTGCTCTGGTAATAGAAAATTCCTAGAGTAGGCATTCTAGTGTAAATTTTGACCAAAAAAACTTCAAAATGGCTGAAAAGAGATCAATGAAGTCAAGTAAAGTTTACTAGGATGTAATATGACAAGGGTAAACCACCAGGAACTATCATCGTTCCCCAGTATGGTCGCTAATTTTTTATATAGAATTTATACCTACGGATAAGTATATCTTCCCTAAGTGGGTAGTTACACTTAGAACAAAAAAAGTAAAGATGTTTAACCTTTTCCTACAATAAACAAATAAGATAAAGGAACTTATTTGTGATCCTTCGCTTCCTTTGATCTCCTTTGAGTTGCTCCTGTCACTCCCACTGACACTGAATTCGCTCAATTGGTACCTGCCAACATAAACTATAGAAATTTTGAATAATATGACACTTATTCACAGAGATTATCCTAATTATACACTATTTGCGAAATCATGCATAATACATAACCCCCTCTACGTTGATAATCAATTTTGTGGAATTAAGAAACAATCGCATGCGCACATTGAAGCATCAATCACACATATCAACACAGTATATCACCAGGAAAGCATACAGCTGAAAATCCCCAACTATCTGTATATTATATTGATTGAGAACATGTAAAAATACATAGTACAATACTCCTCACAAGTACTCAATACTATCTCCACCTGTTACACACAAACTAGCTCAGATCTAATTCAATCACAGGTTCAAATATCCTCCGTTGCTTGCCTGCCTCCACTGCGCAATCCTGCATGAGAATAGATGAGAATAGTTCCAAATTCGTATTCCCTTTGCCTATACCACACAATCCTCATTGGCAATACTCAATCGATTGATTGTGCAAATCTCATGCACAACTATAGTCACAACTGACAATTATCTTGCCCTTTCACTCACCTCTAACACTTGTCTCCACTGAATTGTCCATGTGCTAAGTTAACTGATGTATTCTTTAGTTGATTTATGAGTTAATAATTAGTGAATTAATTAATAGATAATTCACACCACTCAACATTAGTCTATTTGTCAGTTAGACTAACTACAACTAGTTCAACTAAGTCAAACTGAACACAACTCCATCAACTCCTCATTCAACTTCACCAAACTCAATCACTTGAGTTCTAACTGAAGTCCTTCATGCAATAGCTCAACTAACCCATAATAAAAGCGTATTTCCTTCTAGAAGTTGCATGTGCCACATCTGTAGCTCGAACTGAAGTGCTCCAAGAGAATAAGACAATGTTTATAGTCCAAATATTATTAAGAGCTAATAATATTCGACTGTTCTATTTTTAGCGTGGCAGTCTAAAAATAGACTCCACCCATATTTCTAAAAATAGAAGTCCATCTATTTTTACCAACATGACAAATCATCCACGAATAGCATCCTGCAACTCATAGACCATGATCCATATGTCTAAAAATAGACTTTGCGCCAAAAAATAGCCCGCGGGACCACTTAGTGAAGGCGACTTCTTTTCACTAAGCTCCATCATCTTGTTGCATTTTCAACACTCCCTCTCAATAAGATATGGATTATCTGCAGCCCCTATCCTGCCTCTGGAATGTTCTGCATGCAACACATCTACCTGGTCCACTTGCTCCAACAACACCTGGAACAAAAAACACTCCCAACTAACCACTCTGTTGGTCTAGGAACATACTCTAATGCTGAAGCTCTACTTGCTGCAGATAAGTGCTCCCTCTCTGACATCTGCGCTACTGCAACATATCAGTTCCTAGTACTCCACATCGAGGCAACTGTAGCAAGGTCTCATCCAAGAGGTTAGGTACCTCAAGGATCGTGCCCCTCCTCCTTGGGACGATCACTCTATATCACCCCACCTCCTACCTAGAGGTATGGCTGCATGTGATCCCTCAGCCCACCTGGCTCGAAGTTTCCCCCTACTGGAGGTCTCTACATGAGTAGATGTCTCTACTTGATCTCCACTCAGCTTCCCTTGTTGTGGGTGCTCCAAAACCTCCTGAAGCTGCTGCACCAATCGTGGCTCCTCCACAATCATCTGAGACTTCTTCTGGCTCTGCATGTTGAGAGGTAATATACCTTCCCTCTCAACCACCAAGTCTCCATCAGTTGCCTTGCTACCCAAGGCTTTTCATGCATCTTGAACCTCAAGAGCATACAGGTTCTTGACCCATGAACCAATCTACTTCACCTGTCCAGTGATCATGTGTCTAAGGAAAACCTTTCCCTCTCTGAAGACTACATCATAACCTCTGTCTTCCAGCATCATGATCGACACCAAGTTTCTCATCAGTCTTGGTACATACTTGACATCAGTCAAGGTAATTCAAGATCCATGCTCCCTCTGAAAAATAACCGTGCCTACACCTGAGACACTATACTTCTCATCATTACCCAACGCTATGAGTATCTAGAGATATTTCTCCTCCAAAGTACTGAACAAACTTTTGTCCCCAGACATGTGGAAAGAAGCTCCACTATCAAGAAACCAACCACTTCCCATCATGGATGAAACCATGCATGCGAAGAGTGTGAAATCCAACTCAAACTATGAAGCAAGTGCCTCACCTTTAGATCTTTCCTCGGATCCCTTCTTGGATTTCCTCCCTGGTATTCCGCCTGATCTCCTCTTGCACAAGATCCGACCAAAGTCTCTCCCATCCTGGCAATTTCTCTTGACCATTGATAGAGTCCTGATAGGAATTCCAACTCTTCGGAAGACCAAGGAGAGCCAATCTCACCAAGTCCTCATCATCGACAGTCAACCCCATACTTCCCAGCTCATCTCGGCATTGGGTGAACTTCGTGAGATACTGGGGCATACTGTCTCCATTCTCACACTTAATGTTTCTGAGTTTTATCCTTGAGCGCCATTCCACCAACTCAAACCTCAACCGATTTTGATCTAAAATTTGTGAGAACAAAGTATTTCTCGTACAGAGATTGATTGTATGGGCATTCACCAGATATCTCACCTTCCAAAAGAAGGATTAATCTAGAGGCTACCTGGCCTGTACAGACTCTGCCTGAAGAAATAAAATGTAAACACTTTCTGAATAATAGATCCGATGATCAACTTTTCTCCGATATCATGTAGAACCTGTTCTACAAATCAGAGAGCTCCAATACCATGTATAAATTTTGAATAATATGACACTTATTCACAGAGATTATCCTGATTATACACTATTTGTGGAATCATGCATAATACATAACCTCCTCTACGTTGATCATCAATTTTGCGGAATTAAGAAACAATCGAATGTGCACATTGAAGCATCAATCACACATATCAACACAGTATATCACCGGGAAAGCATACAGCTGAAAACCCCCAACTATCTATATATTATATTGATTGAAAACATGTAACAATACATATTACAATACTCCTCACAAGTACTCAGTACTATCTCCACCTGTTACACACAAACTAGCTCATATATGAATCAATCACAGGTTCAAATATCCTCCGATGCTTGCCTACCTCCACTACGAATCCTACATGAGAATAGATTAAAATAGTTCCAAATTCGTATTCCCTTTTCCTATACCATGCAATCCTCATTGGAAATACTCAATCCATTGATTGTGCAAATCTCATGCACAACTATAGTCACAACTGGAAGTTGTCTTGCCCTTTCACTCACCTCTAACACTTGTCTCCATTGAACTGTCCATGCACTGAGTTAACTGATGTATTCTTTAGTTGATTTATGAGTTAATAATTAGTGAATTAATTAATAACTAATTCACACCACTCAAAATTAGTCTATTTGTCAGTTAGACTAACTACAACTAGTTCAACTAAGTCAAAATGAACACAACCCCATCAACTCCTCATTCAACTTCACCAAACTCAATCACTTGAGTTCTAACTGAAGTCTTTCATGCAATAGCTCAACTAACCCATAAGAAAAGCATATTTCCTTCTGGCAGTTGCATGTGCCACATTTGTAGCTCGAACTGAAGTGCTCCAAGAGAATAAGACAATTTTTATAGTCCAAATACTATTAAGAGCTAATAATATTCGACTGTTCTATTTTTAGCCTGGCAGTCTAAAAATAGACTTCGACCATATGTCTAAAAATAGAAGTCCATCTATTTTTACCAACATGACCAATCATCCACAAATAGCATCCTGCAACTCATAGACCATGATCCATATGTCTAAAAATAGACTTTGCGCCAAAAAATAGCCTACGGGACCACTTAGTGAAGGCAACTTCTTTTCACTAAGCTCCATCATCTTGTTGCATTTTCAACATAAATAGAAGACGACAACAATAAAATCATATGATCTATTTATTGTAAACAAATAGAATCAACAACTTTTGAACATACATTCATCATATATATAGACAAAAGTATTGGAAAAGGAACAAACAACTTTATTGATTGATAGAATGAGAAGTTACACCCAATGTGGCTCAATCTTGTGTCACTCATCCAGCCTAGTTCAAACACTCATCACAGCAATATCAACATCAATCCAGAAGCATAACATTACTTTACAATGATTTCAAGTCTCTAAACCAACAATATTTCTCTATAATATCCAAGCCCTAGCCCCCTAATCACTATGATGAGTGGTCAATTTATAGGGAAATGCAAGTGCTTTTGTCATAAATATGGTATTGAATGGTTTTCCATAATTGGATAGTTAGTTTCCATGGAGAAAAGGATGAGAGGATAGAGGATTAGATGATCCATAGCCTACCCAAAGTTGAGCTCATAGGATGAGATAAGATTTGGGCATCCTCTAGAATGTTCTAGAATCAAGGAATATTCTCAGAATCCTATGCCAATTTCACTCATCCTCGCTCAATGCACACTTAAGTGGACCTAAGTGTTATTGAACATAGGTCTGAATGGGCTTACCCACTATGCAGAGCAGCTTCCCCTGACCAAGGGTGCGTTGGTGTCCCAAGGACGCATTTCAGCAGGTTTTCAAACTAGGAAACTTTCATGGATGAAAACACTCAATATGATGAATTGTATAGGGCATATAGCAACTGAATTAGGGTTTGATGAGCCCTATTTGTATTGATCTGATTGTGAGGGAGTGATGCCCAAATAGATCTGTAACTGATGGGAATGAAAGACAATAGAAAAAAACCTTTCTTACACTTATGAAAAACCCGAGTCCTCACTAGTGAAAGTGAAATTTGACTACCAAATTTTACATATACGACAATATTAATGATAAATTTAATGAACATGACTAAAATTACAATCCACTACTTATAATGAGTGAATGCATGAATGTAAAATATGGGGAATGTCCCTGAAGAGGACAATAGAGAGTTTTAAAAGGACATTCGAAGAAATCCTTTAGATGTCAAAAATAAACAATGAGTCGACTAGTGAGACTTGACTATAATAGCTATTTGTTGATTGAGTCTTGTCATGGCTACATTAAGATGATTGGTAGCACTAATTAGTTAGTGTTGCATGGCTAACTACTAAAACTTATATGCATGAATTGAATTTGATTTAATCTTATTGCAAGGTGTAAACAAGTGATTATGGTAGTTCACTTCATGTGTAAGTCTTTTGGTATCAGTACACTGTGGGAATTGGAAATTTTTGGATTATTACCCTAACTATATTGGCATTTACACATTAATGAATATTTGTATATAATTTTATGCATGACAGTGTTGTATGCATGAAACTAAAATGGTTGTGAAAGTGAATACTTGTTTAAACAATGCATATTTATGATTAAATTTGTTGATGGGATTAAGAAAGCTAGCTTAATGGAAATATGAGAACTTATGAAGGTAAAACGTTTCAATGCAAATTGAAATCGTAATTGAGAAAGTATTATGTTATTATATGCATGATTGTGTTATTTAGAAAATTAGAATGTATACCATCTGTATGTCAGTTATGTTTCCTGTTAATCTAAATATTGTGGGCCCATGCTGAGGATCAAATATGAATATGTGATGTAAATAAACGTTTCGTTTGTTTTAATGATAATGTACATATGGTTCGTTATGTCAATTACTATGGGAAAGAGTGCTAAAAGAGAATTTCACATGCTAGACAGTTGTGGATAGTTGTGAAAGGACAGTAGCCTTGGGTTGATGGTTGTTGCCTAGATAGAGGGATGGATGATGATTTATGTCCATATTTCCTCTCCCTAGAGATAGATGATCTCAGTGAGGGAAAAGAGTTGGCCAAGATGGTGAGAGAGGAAAATCCTGAGGAAACTCTGTTGATTTGGAGTTTGTTGGAGGAAACCCAAAATTCCTCATAGATGGGATGTTGTTGGAGGAATAGGTAGGACGCTTCCACGAGGAATCCTGTATTGGACCCTGTGTGGTCATTACAATTCTTGAGCTAGTCGGATGGAATTCCAGACTAGACCTCGTATGGTCTTTGTCAGAGAACTGTCTGGATGTGAAAATGACTCAATTTGGTTGTGGAAACCAGTTCCCATTGGTTGGGATGAGCATTATTTTGCCCATTGTGGTTCTCATAGCGGCAAAAGTTAACTAATTAATTATGTATTGTATTAAAATGAATTTTTATATGATTGTGTAAATATTTTATGTACATCATGATAGGAAAGGAGCCTAGTTCTTGGAAAGGAATTACTGAAGGTATAAGTTCCTTTATTGTATTATTAATCTTTTGAATGTCTTAGTAGGGGCTAGGATAGTATGCACTTGGTGCATTTATTGATTATTTCGATTATTAGAGAGCTAGGTTCTTTCTGAGTACTATTATAAGTACTTTACGGATGTTTTAGCAGGAGCTAAGGCAATGTGAATGTCTTTTGATGATTAAAGTATTGGTTCTCTCTAAGTACTTGTAGAAGTACTATGATTGAAATATCACCTCACGTTACATAATTAATAATTAAAAATATTTTAGTTGATTGAAAATTATGTGACTAATATGATTATGTTTGATTTGTTAGTCATATACTACAGGGTACCTTCCATGGAGTGTTGATGGGTTGTCAAAACATTCTTAGAAAACTTGCATAAAAGTGACCATGGATTTCAAGAGTAATTGGTAAGTAATGGTAAATTGATATAGATATTTTGTTTTGTATTTTATGAATTGAATAATGGCTATGTGATGGAAAGTAAATCTTGCATATTTTTTCAATTGTAAATGCTTATGACTATTGATAAACATTATTATTTTTTTGGTTTATTGATATTGCCTAGAAATTAAATTCTTCATTTTGAAGAGAAAGGTTTCTCTTTTGGCTATTTAGGTCATTACATCATGAGTAAAACTTAATGATAAACACCGAGGAGGGTGTTTACTTCAAGAGGGGGATTATGCAATATCTCTATAAACTTCATTTATGTTGACATTCACAATGGAAAATATTATTTTTACCATGTTTAACAAAATGGTTAAAAACAAGAATGGTTATGATTTAGTTGGAAACTAGTTTGAATCAAATAGAGAAAATGATAACTTGTAGAGAAAAATAAAATTTTATAAGTTCTTTAAATTCATTCATAAACTGGAAAAAAATGACTTTCATCTTCACTAGAGTTTTCATCATGTGAAGGATGGAGGCATTGATACACACAACTTTGGTGAGGAATATTGTGGCTCCAACGAAAGTTATTCCTGAACATGAGGTATGCACATGGGGCTTCATGGTTATTTCACATAAGAGATAAGTAATCATGAATTTTTTTGGAAACAAATTGCATGTGTGTTTTGTGCAAGCAATGATTGGTTATTTTATTAATTGGAAATATTGCTCTAGACTTTTGAAAGTTGAAGGGATTTTTGTGTAGAGGAATTAATTATTTCATTGGAAGGTTGTGCATGGTTTCTATGTAATAATTTTATAAAAACATACATGAGAAATTTACATATTAAAAATAAAGAAACTATGTTGTTTTATTAAAAAAATATATTACAGATATGTAGTTTCTTTTGAAAAGAGAATGCATGTCAATCCTGCATGCAAAAAATTTTAAGAATTCATACTACTTTTTGTAAAATAATGCATGTGAACTCTGCATGCTAAACGATAAAGAGATCATATTAGTTTCTTGAAAGAAAAAAATTTGCATGATAAAAGATAAAGTAATCATATTACTTTACAGAATGAAAAATTTGCATGGTAAAAGATAAGTTAGGGATGTTGTTTTCTTGGGAAGAAAACACACGTGAAACCTACACACAAAAATATTAAAGAAATCATGATATTTTTCATGACAAGAATGTATGTAAACTTTTCTCATGAAAAGAGAAAGAAAATATGTTATTTCATTTTTTTTTCTAAGGAAGTTTAATCTATTAATATGATACAAAAAAGGGGATTACAGTGAGGCTCAGTCACAAAGGAAACAAGCCTCAATCATCACACAGTAATAATAATTGCCTTTGATTGCCCCAACAGAGGGGAAACTAGTCCAAAAAAAATGGGTCTGAAAATAGCCCACACAAGGGTAACCATTTTAATCACAGCATTACTGAGACAATTTAACTAGATCATAATCCTAACCTGAGGACACATAAAACTAAACAATAACTAAACCGTCAACATGACAAAATGTCCACCTAGCATACTTGACACATGGCATTCAGTCTTCTGGGGCCGGTTCGTCTACAATCAAACACGCCCACTTGTTCGGGTTGTCTTCATCATTTGACTTGCCACGTCCATGTGTTTGTTGGCCTTCCTCCATGTTGCACGCGCCTACACATGGTCTTGACATGTCTCCTTGGTGACTACCAGAAGCCTGTGTGTAACTGAGTTTTCCCTTCTCAACATGCTGACTACCAGTAACATCTTTGCCATGCATTCTGGTATGACCTTCATCAACTTCCTGATCACCAGTGTTGTCCCGGCTCCTACTGCTCAGACTTGCTCTATTCACATCTTCCGTGTGATCATCCAGAGGGTCAGGCATCTCACTTCCTTCCATGATGGTAATTGAGACGGTGACAACAATAACTGGATGGTTCAGTGAGCTACGGAAGCAAAATTGTGTGGTATGAGGAGCAGGGTGCGGAGGGAGGGGAAAGTTGGCAGTGTGAACTGTAGCATCACCGCGACCTGAGCTATAGAGCCAGGCTCTGCCTCTACCACTTCGAGTGTCTAGGTACCCCTCGCGAAACTGAGCGGGTTGGGATTATCGGCAAAGGAGGCAGGGGAAGCCGAATCAGGGCTAGGCATAGCAGGTGAAGGAGAGTTGCTGCCTCGCGTTCCCCCTCTTCGACTGCGCATACAATGGCGGACCATGGTGGGGAAGGGAATAGGGGGAGAATCAGCAGTGATTGTGGAGGAATTGATAGAGGAGCTATGCAGGGAGGTTACAGAGGAGTTGAGGTTATGAGAAAGATTGCAGAGGTTAGTGTGGGAATGGTGGAAGCCATTAACCAGATCGATATAGCTTAATAGCCAGCATCTACGGCCAATGATGGTGCACACATTCGGCTCTCCCGCCTATGGATGACAGACACAGTGAATCGAGGGGGGCATAATAACAGAGAAATTCGCAAGCTCCATTGTTATGTGGGCAGTGGCTCTGCCTCGGCCTATGCAGTCATTAAATGGCTCCTACGAGGTAACATGAATTCCATTCAGGTTGTCATGGGGGAAGTTGTAGGGAGCCATGTGGCCACCTCGTCTGCTGCCTTGTTGTCTTGTCATATTAATTATGGGGATGAACACCCGCATCCAGGTAAAAATATGTTATTTCATTAGAGAAAAGATGGCGAGGAAATTAGAAGAGAAAATTAGATTATTAATTTCCTTGGAGGTATTAGCATGAATCCTATAGACTCTTAATAGGAATATGTGCACAATAATAATATCCATTATATTGGAATCCTTGAAACAAATTTCTATGCTAATTATTGAAAAAAATATATATATTGCATGTATCCTTGCACTATATTTCCAAGTGAAATTTCTTTGCATACATTATCATATTCTTGGAAAAGAGAAAAGTTAATTAGATTAATTTTCTTGGAAGGATTTTCATGAATCTGTATGCATATATTCCCCATTTTGTTTATTTAAAGATTGGAAGGAATTGAGTGCAGAAAGACTTGCATAGGAGTTTTGTGTATGAATTGCTGAAAAATAAAGATTGGTTTCTTAAAAGTTGCATATGAATCTTGTTCATACAAGAACAAGAACACATGCTTGTTCCTTGAAAATATAGTGTGCATTAAAATAAGGTTCGTTGTCTTAAAAAAAAAAACACACATGTTGCATGCACAAAAGGGTAGTCATTGTGATATAGAAAATATGCTTTTGTGTCTAAATAGATAAAGTTATTATATTAATTTTCTTGAAAATAATAATCTCTTGAAACGATTGTCTAGTGAGATGAATTGTATTAATTTCTTGATTTAGGTGCATAAAAGGTTAAGTTAACCTTGTTATTGTTGCTTGGGTTTTATGCATAAAATATGGTTATCTATGGTAATTTCTTGAAAGGGGAGCATGAGAAAATTGCATGTAGAAAGATAGAGAAACTATGTTATATTAACTTCCTTTTGAAAAATAAGTATGTATTTGTTTACATGAAAATAATAGCTAATGATGGTAGAATTCTAGAGAAGGGAATATGTGTTGGGTACATTAAAGAAGGGCTATTATGATAAGCTCTTGCTTACACAAAGAATAGTCATTCTGTTATAGAGATGTGTTCTTTGCATGGATAGAAGAATTATTGAGCTATATTTCTTTAGAAACATTATGTGTGATTATTTTAATGCGATCATAACTATTATGTTAGCTTTCTTTTGCAATAAGATCATGTATGTGCATGCAAGATTTGTATTATATTTCCTATGTAAAGAATATACATTTGCATGTGGGAAATGATAACATGTTGTGTTAACCTACATTGGAAAATATTCTTTGGGAAAAAAGATAAATTTACATGCACAAAAACCATATTACTATGTTAGTTTCCTTGGAATATATATACATATATAGATATGGGTAATGTTGGTATAATATTTGGAAAAGAAAACATGTTTTTGCATGCTCTATGGTTCTAGATTTCCTCGAGAAAGAAACATGTGTTTGCATGTTGTATTGTGTTATGCATTCTTGTGGGAAGATTCTTTTGTAAAGTATATGCATTTGCATGCATAGGAAAGATGTTCATTGTGTTAGCTTTCTTTTACATATTTGCATGCACCAAAAGTAATAGTTGAAGGGTTAGTTCTTTGGATAAATGTTATTTAATTTGCATGCATGAAGATCATAATTGGTCTGTTAGTTTCCTTTAAAGGAATGCCTAGACAAATTTAGTGATTTGTCTTTCAAGAATGTGTGACTGTGTGAGGGGCATAATAGTTAATGTGGTATTAATTTCTAAACATGCTTTGAAGGTCACATGCTTATAACTAATGCATATGTAGAGTTGTTAAAGGAAGCATGTTGCGATATTTTGTTTTCATTTCATGAATGTACATGAATAATTAGTGAAGCACCACTAGTATAGATTTATGAATTGTTTTGATTACTACTTTATTTAATCATGATATCTAAGGTTGCTGACAATAGAAATTGTAGGAAAAAGTTGCGACATATAAATATGGATTAACTTACAGTTATAGAAGGAAATAATTTAGCAGTATATGAAAATTGAAGGAACTTTGGCTATAGAATAATCCACCAATGGCAAGAACCAGACCATAAAGACACAATTTTGTAGGGTTTGTGGGTAAATGATGTCATGATGATTGTAATAGCTTATAACAAGTTATGTTGTTTTTGAGATGATATTCTTTGTAATAATTTATGACAATGGTCAAGGGATGGACTCCCTTATAACCATTGATTAAGGGTTGAACATCGTCATGACCATTTAATAATAAAATTAAGCGTTTGTTGGTTTTCACCCTACGGGGTTTCTAGGGTATAGTGGTGTCTAATAACATGGTTACATGTTTTGCCATTTTTATGATGTTGATTTCTTGCATGATGTGACGTTTATATTGCCAAGAATATAGAAACTTATAGAGCTAAAATAATCATGGAATTGATGCAAGGTCACATCAGAAATATGCTACACAGTAGTTTTTAATGGTTATGTAATTTACTATTCCCTTACTAAATTTACTCTATCTAATGATGAAGATTCTATCTAATAGTTAATGAGGAAATTGGAATAGTAATTTGGATAGTTACCAGTGGGTAAACTGTGTAAAAAAATTCTAAATCCATAGATTTTCATGTGAAGATATCGGGGGATATTACACGAGATATATTCTCTAAATAAAAAACTATGTTAAGCTCAAATCCCCTCTGTAAAAGCATCATAGTTGAATGTCACATTATCTCGGCCTCCTTGACCTTGGTTGGCACCTCACGAAATAACCCACCGTTGACCACCCATTTCACCCATCAACTATTTTCAAGGATTTTTGTAATTCTTGGCTTTCAGTGTTGAGTTTTCGTTAAGGCAGATAACGTGATGAATCGGGGGCAGATATTTGTGTAGAGCGGAGATCCCATATGATACTTAAGCATAATTACTAATTGAAATGCATAATTACATATGGCCATAATAAAAAACAAAATGTTTTCTAATAACAAACAAATGAATATACATATTTCATTAATTCTAATTAAAAACATTATATTACATTAATAAGCTCACTCTCACTATGTTTGTTTGGTTAGTTGTTGATAATAAAATCTAGCACAAAGAAGATGTTGTAAAATATTTCTCGTTCTTAGCTATAAATAAAATATATTAATGTTCAAAGAGAAATAGTAATTGAAAGTAAAAAAAATATATTACTTTTAACTAGATGTGTAATTCACTTAATTCTTAACTTAAAGTTAATATAGCTAAAAATAATATTAGTAATAAAATAAATTCAATGTGGATGATAAATAAATTATTTTAATATATCACATTAAATAATATGGACATCTTTTTACCAAATATATTAATACAAAAAAAATTATTTTAATAATATAATGTGTTTCATAAATAAAACATTTCAATTCTCATGTTAAGTAGAAACCTATATATATATATAGAGAGAGAGAGAGAGAGAGAGAGCGCAATTAAAAATATATATATTCCTATAGTTAAACACCTTCAATTAGTCTTATTATTTTATATTTTGGTCATTTTCAATTATATTTTAGAGGCAATTTTGTCTAAAATCTAGCAAGATTTAGTGGAATAGCAAGTTGAAACAATCCAAGTGTCAAAAGGGAATTTTGAGGCATTGAATCCATTTATGTATCAAAAAAATTAATTTAAAATTAAATCCATTTATTTGCAATTTAAATAATAAAAAGACACACATGTTGTCTCAATGCATTTGATTCCTCACTCAATTGTTAAATTAATTAATTATTATATATATATATATATATATATTATATATAGATAGATAGATAGATAGTGGCAAGGGATCAAATGTCAAATTTTGTATTCTAAAAGAGGTTTGCACATCAAGAGATTGGATCCCTCTTCATACTTGGTAGATTCTTAAGACTGGTCTTAAAGTCTAGTATGAAGAAGATGCCTAATTCATTGTGTATTCAATTAAAATGTCATGTCTAAAAAAATATAAATGATAAAAGTAAAAACAATGTTAACCAAAAAAAAATGATGTCCATATCAAGTAATTTTTTTTATATCCATAGATAAAGTAATTCAAATTAAAAAAAAAAAAATTAAGTTTTATATATATATTTACTTGGAAATAACAATTACTTTAGCGAATAGGTAAAATTAGTTTGTTGTGCATTTGAGTTGTTGAGATATTTTCTCACAGCCAATCTCTTAGTTTAGAAGTTGTTAGATCTGATAAGCATTATATATGCTTAATGTAATTGTGTAATTATGATGTAATAGAAAGTAATTGTGTTTGCAAACATTTCTGATTTATTTCTTGGTATCAGAGCTGGTAGCTCTCGGTTTATTGCTTACACGACCCAGGAAAATATGAGAGGTTTCATAAAAAAAATATGTGGTGTGTGCCTTCGATGCACTAATATGAATGTGAAAAACAATCTTTGATTGTCTTTGCTGGCATAGCATCTCCAGAACGAATAATTTAGTTTGTGTTGTGTGGTGTACTATTTGGTTTATTAAGAATGGCTTTGACTCTTGTATGATGACCCTTGGTGTGACGACTGACACCATCTAGTCCTTGCACAGAATTTTCTTTCATTGCACAACGACTGTTACAACGTCATGGTCATATTATTGGCTTACCTCCTGACAGTGGATCATGAGAATCAAATCAACATTCATGACAGCTTAGTTGGTTTGAAGGTCACTTGGAGCTTGTCATGTTGGTGGTGCTGCAACGATCTCTAGCTCAACTACATGAAGTAAAGTGTGACCTGTGTTGAAGAAGGCCACTGATTAGAGCAGTTTTGGAAGCTGGTGTTGGTTGTGGGGTCCAAAGCCACGCAATATTATGTGCAGAAGATAAGTCTAATGTGGACCGAGATAGTGTGGATCGAGCTACCAAGACGAGGAGTGTGATGGCCCCATAAAACATGTAATTATGAAAGTTACTAGGGTAAGAAACTAATGTGAACAGTTAATTATTGTGTTAAATGATATTATTTTATTTTATGAAATGGAAGATATTTTTGGAAATGCTGGCAGTCTCCTAAGGGAGGATTTCTAGAGAAAAGAAACAGTTATAAAACTGAAAATGAAACTAACCCTTCAGCCAGGAAAAGTCCTGGGAGGGGAAAACCCCTGGTCTGTTGTGACGGAGAGGGGGAGAGATTCCAAGAAAAAGAAAAGAGAAAGAAAAGGAGGGTTAAGTCTGGTAAGGACTAGATAACCCTAGCACAATAGTGCATGAGTCTTGTAGAGGGCTGCAGGCCTGCAAGACAGCTCGGGGGGAGAATCCTACGTATCAATGGATCTCATGGTTGGGTGGATAAGAGCAATTAAGTGAATGCAGGTGAACTTATGGAGCATTAACTCCTGTAGCTGGTAGTCCAGGTACAAATTATTCACCAGATTCAGATTTCCTTAATCAGCAATTTGGGTAAATAGAAGGAAAGTAGATGAATCCAAGTCTCTGTTGCTTTATAGAGGTAAAAGAATGTTTACTATAGAAAACAGTACTATGAGCATTTTAGTACTAGTTATTAAAGCAAAAGAACAAAGACTATCTGCTATAAGCATTGCAATTAAATGCATGAAAACTGATGCATATTAACAGAACATAAACCAGTGCATGCCATCTGTATAGAAACCGAAGCGTGCTATATACATAAAAATCGTACAAGTTCTGGAAGATCATAACTGTATGCAGGTGTGAAGTGCATGATATAAGAATGCATTTAACTGTATAACAACGAAAGGACTCGCTGAAAACTGTAGCAGTAGATCGATTATAGAGAAACAGAACAACCAAGAAATCTTTACGATTCTAGACAAACAGGAATGACATACTGAGACAGTACCATTATCCATAACATATAATGAAGCCGTAACCAGAGATTTAACCAAACCCTGTACCGAGAGTGTACTGTTCATATATTCGTAACAAGGGTTTACATTAATATATTTGAACTAAGGGTTACGTTCATATATTTGAAATAAGGGTTACATTCATATATTTGAAACAAAGGTTACATGCCATTTACATTCGAAACAAGTATAAACCACCAACTGTATTACCACCCGTCTGAACGCATTCGACTCAGAGTGCGGGGTTGATACTATTATCCATAAGGCGACATGATGTCCCCGGACAATAGAACCCCACCGTGGTAACGGCCATGTAACCGTTGTACTAAAAGACATGTCCAATGAGCAATTATGGAACTGTTACTATAAACCCTTAACTAAAAATAATGTCAATCTGCGAACCGAAGGAAATACAATAACTGTAAATTCAAAACGAGCTCAGACATGTCTATGAACCAACGTAATACACGTATAAAACACAAATCTAGTGCCAACAGAAGTAGATGAATAAATGTACATATCGTATTCAAGGGAAAAGCATATTGACTTCATGATAACAGGAACCCTTATGGGTATAAACAGTAAAATAACCAAATATCCAGAGAGCCGAAGAGAACTCTCATTCTTTCATAAATTACAGACAAAAGCTTGTGAATCATTGTTCAACATTCTCGACACTATGAAAGACAGAAGGAAGTAAAAGCCTGAGATCCTTGAGTCGATTCGGTTCCGGCCATGAGACCGTGGACCCTTAACAAATATACATATACATGCAACCTGGCATAATGCCCAATCATCTATTTAACATAAGATGGTAGAAACCATGAGAACGCAGGTACCGGCATGGAGTGGCCGACCGCGTTTCGAGTCCAGGGTTTTTCCGAGTATATAACCCTGAGGCATTAAAGGAACCTTCGTGAGGAACTCCTTCGGCTAAAAGAATCAACTTAAAACCTTGTGCAAGAACAAACCCTCACCCGTCAACTGTAATGGAAGCTCTGTATCAAGTTGCTATGGGGTAAATACCTGGAGGAGCCACGGTTGCTTATTATCTGTTGAATGGCTAAAGATTCGTAGTATAAACCCTATCACAGTAAAAGCAATGAGATTAGTTCAATCTGAGGTATACAGAACTAATGAACCGGTAGTAAATGCAAATACTGTGTAGATATTTATAATCCAAGTAGCTGAGGAAGAAATTGTAATCGACGGACCATGGTTATGGGGATACCTGGAAGTAGCGTTGCAGAACTGGTAGCTGAAGTGAGGGGGTTACCGCCGAGCTGAGCAGCATCCAACCTTCCAAAACATGTGCAAATGGACTAAAAAACATAGCTCAGTGGTATATAAACCACCAGTAAACCCTTGGGTGCATTCGGACCCTTCGATCTTAACTTATCATCCACACCGTTCAATCGATTGACAGCTTGGCGCATAAAACTCTAGCGCTTTAACCAAAGTATCACGTGGCCTTAGCACGGAAGTTGCCACCTGGTGATGGTAGGTGAGGGGAGTAACGATTCCGTGCACCATCTGGCACCGGTGACGGGGTTAGCCATTAACTTAGCCCCCAAATTCGTAAAGGTTGCCAATTGGGTCATGAGCATTAACTTAAGGAAGGAACCTTAGTCCAGTAGAAATTGATATACATTGTGTATTTACGGCAACACTTTTATACCATGGAAAGCGATGCTTTGCATCATAATTACTTTATATTCGGATGGATGAATGGTAAAGTAGTAGGACTATGATATATATATATTTTAATTTTTTTTTTATTATAATTGTGGATAGATCGTGACAATGTGGTATCAGAGCGGAGGTTTCAAAATTGTGGCCTCTGGAGCAGTAAGATCCAGCTGCATGGAAGATTATCGTGTAGTTCGTATATGAGAAGGAATTAAAATAGCTAACTGTTTTTCTGTTTATTCATTAGGAGATAAATACAGAAACAACAATCCGTTAACAGTCAACAATAAAGATGGAGGAAATGCAGAGAGCTGACAGCATTCCTCAGGAAAATCTAGAGCTGTGGGTACAGCTTGGTGCGGAGACACGCAGTACCAATCTGGCGATACTCGAAACTGTTCAGGAACTGAAAAGAGAGATGGCACGGTTGTGTGAAGACAACGCGCGTTTGACAGTGGAACAGGAAAGAATATTGAAGAGTCTGTTGGACAGACAAAATCCACCATTAGACAATCCCAGTGCAGAACAGCAAAGGGCAACTGAAGAACGGAATTATGCACCTGAAATCTCAGAAGAGAAAGAGGACCATTCTAACAATGTATTAGAGCAGAAGACTTCAAAGAGACAGAAAATGGAATTATAGGGAGAATTTCGGAAAATTAAACCTCCACATTTTGATGGAGAGCAGGAAGAAGCGGCAGAGGCTTGGTTAATTAACATTAATAAGTATTTCCAGCTGTATGAGTATGATCAGAATCTAAAGGCGTGGCTGGCCATCTTCCAGCTACAGGGCAAAGCAACCCTGTGGTGGGAAGAAATTAAAATTGTAAAAGGAGTAAGTGAGCAGAACATAACCTGGGAGAAGTTTCAGAAATACTTCAAGGAGAGATATCTAATCGAGCGTTTCTATGATGAGAAGGCACGAGAATTCCATGATTTACGACTGGGACAGCAGTCCATGGACGAGTTCATTAACCACTTCACCTCCCTACTTCGCTATGTGCCATATATCAAGGAGGAGAAGGCCAAAGTGCAGAGATTTGTGAGCAGCTTACCAACCTATATAAGAGAACGCATTGAGTTTGATAATCCTAGGACAATGGATGAGGCGATTCACAAGGCAAGAATCTGTTACCAGCAAAACAAGCAGAAAGGAGATATTTCAAATAAAAGGTGGAATGAAAGAAAAAGCAACAGAATTGCTGGTAATCACAAAGGAAGTCGTGGTAATGGCGGCAAGGGTGCTGGTAAGGGACAAATTAGCATAAATATAGCAAAGAGTACCTTTCGGACTAAACCAAGTGAGAGCAGAATCAGTGAACCACCTGCCAGGTCAGACCTTGAGGGGACGACCACACCTCTAGTCCAATGTTGGGGTTGTGGAGGACCACACTACGTTAAGAATTGTCCTCAGCGTAAAGGAGTGGACCAGATATCTCAGATCCAAGAAGCATCAACTGTTGGAGAAGTGGCGTGCAGCATGCCAAGAATTAACGCAGCTTTGGATGACCGTCAAGCGGAATACCAGCCAACCATGGTGGAGTTTGAAGGTAAAATTTCAAACCTTTCTATAGCTGTTCTTATTGACCCAGGAGCTACTTTAAGTTATGTTAGCCCAGAAATAGTAGAACAGTGTAAGTTACTTTCTGAAAAATTCAGAAGTCCATGGCTGGTACAGCTAACCACGGGAGCTAAGAGACGGGTCTCAGCCAAAATTAGTAACTGTTCTTTCAGCATAGCTGGATAGCCAATTACAGCCGATCTGAATGTACTTCCATTGGGGTCCTACGACATTCTGATTGGTATGGATTGGCTGGAAAAACATTGGTCGTTGGTAAATTGCAAAACCAAAACCATTTATTACCAGGATGATCTGGGGCAACAGCAAGAGTTACAGGGGATACAACACCCTGTACAGATCTGACCTATCACTGCTTCTCAGCTAGCTAAATGTCTCGGAAAGAAGTGTCAGATTTACGCTATTCAAGTGGGTTATGCAAACCAGAAAGACAAAATATCTGCATTGGATGGCATTCCGATAGTACAGGAATTTGTGGATGTTTTTCCTGAAGAGGTACCAGGACTGCCCCCGAAAAGGGATATAGATTTTACTATAGAATTAACACCAGGGGCAGCCCCAGTATCAAGGGCACCATATCGAATGAGTGTGCCTGAGTTAACAGAATTAAAAATGCAACTGCAAGAGCTGCTGGATAAGAATTATATCCGCCCCAGCATGTCACCGTGGGGAGCTCCAGTGTTATTTGTCAAAAAGAAATATGGAACTCTCCGTATGTGTATAGACTATCGTCAATTGAACAAACTCACGATCAAAAACAAATACCCCTTGCCTCGGATTGATGAGCTCTTTGATCAAGTGAAGGGAGCAAAGGTATTCTCCAAGATCGATTTGCGATCTGGTTATCATTAGATCAGAATTAAAGAAGAGGACATTACCAAAACCGCTTTCAGAACACGCTACGGGCATTACGAATTCGTGGTGCTGCCCTTTGGTTTGACCAATGCACCTGCCACCTTTATGTGTTTGATGAACATCGTGTTTCACAGGTTTTTGGACAAATTCGTGCTAATATTTATTGATGATATTCTGATATATTCTCATTCCCATGAGGAACACAAAGAACATCTTAGGATGGTGTTGCAAACTCTTCGGGAACACCAGCTCTATGCTAAGTTTAGTAAGTGTGACTTTTTCAAGGAGGAAATTCAATATTTGGGTCATGTGATTACTAAAAAAGGAATTGCGGTTGATCCTGAGAAAATAAAGACTATCATGGAATGGCCCATACCCAAGGATGTAGCTGATATCAGATCCTTTATGGGACTAGCTGGTTATTATCGAAGGTTTGTGGAAGGTTTCTCAAGGATAGCCTACCCTATCACTTCCTTGCAGAAAAATGGAAAGGCGTTTAAGTGGACAGCGGAATGTCAACAGAGCTTTGATCGGTTGAAGCACCTACTCACCACTGCACCCATCTTGAGTATAGCTGATCCTAATAAGGATTACGTTGTGTGTACTGATGCAAGTAAAGAAGGTGTGGGAGGAGTATTAATGCAGGAAGGGAAAGTAATTGCATATGAATCAAGGAAATTAAAAGATCATGAGCAGAAATATTCTGCTTACGATCTAGAATTAACAGATGTTATTCATGCGCTAAAAATGTGGCGACATTACCTCTTGGGGAGGAAATTTCTGTTGTTGACCAATCACCACAGCTTGACCAATTATTTCAGTCAACCTACCTTGAATGCAAGACAAGGTCGTTGGGCAAATTTCCTAAGTGGATTTGACTTCGAGATTAAGCACTTAAAAGGAAAAGAGAACCGGGTGGCTGATGCGCTAAGTCGAAAGGTGCAGTGTTTGTGTGAACTTTCAGTCAGCAAGTGGCGAAACACTCTGTTTGAGCAGATTAAATCAGCAGCAAATCAGGATGCTGAATACCAACAGTTAAAACAGTAGGTACAACAATCAGTTAATGAAAAATTACAGCAAGGATATACATTGGACAATGCTGGCATGCTCTATTTTAACAAAAGATTATATGTACCTGATTCAGATGACCTTAAGAATCTGATTTTGGACGAGTTCCATACCAGCCACTACACTAGCCATCCAGGGTACCAAAAGATGGTCACTGCACTTAGGAAGGAATATTTCTGGCCCAGAATGAAGAAGCAAGTGGTTGAGTATTTGGCAAAGTGTTTAGAGTGCCAGCAGATTAAGGCAGAACATCAGCATCCGGCTGGGCTATTGCAACCTTTGCCTATTCCGGAATGGAAATGGGAAACCATTTCCATGGATTTTATAACCGGTCTGCCACGAACGAAGAAAAACCATGATTCCATCATGTTGGTGGTTGACAAGTTGAGTAAAGCGGCACACTTCATACCCGTGCAGTCCACTTATAAGGCGGTGCAAATTTCTCACCTTTTTATGCAGAATGTATTCAGACTGTATGGGCTACCAAAAGTAATCATTTCAGACCGGGATGTAAATTTCACATCCACCTTTTGGAGGACGTTGTTCGCTGAGTTAGGAACACAGCTGAACTTTAGCACAGCCTACCACCCGCAGACCGATGGTCAAACCGAGCGAGTAAATCAAGTGTTGGAAGACATGTTGAGAGCGTATGTGATGATGAAACCAAACCAATGGGAAGAGTATTTACATCTGGTTGATTCGCATACAACAATGGGTATCATACCTCGACGCAGTTAAGCTCCTTTGAGGTTCTGTATGGGCGAAAATGCCGCACACCCTCAAGTTGGGGTGGACCTGAGGATAAGCTAAGTTTGGGTCCGGAAATGCTTAAAGAAATGGAAGACATGGTGAAAAGGGTGTGAGCCAACTTGAAGGCTGCACAGGACAGGCAGAAAAGTTTTGCGGACAAGAAAAGAAGGTTTAAAGAATATCAGGTTGGTGACCATGTGTTTGTGAGGATCCAAGCCAGAAGAAGCACACTGCAATGGAGCGGATGTGCCAAGCTAGCTCCTCGGTACTTTGGACCTTTTCAGATCTTGGCTAGAGTGGGGCCGGTGGCTTACCAACTCGCCTTGCCAAGCCATATTAGAATTCACAACGTTTTCCACGTTTCTGTTCTAAAGAAATATGTATACGATCCCAAACATGTGATCAAATGGCAAGATGTTCGGGTAAGAGTTAATCCCGTTGTTTGAAAATGTGGATACATTTAATGTAAACTGATTAAAATATTGATTGTCTGCAGGTCGAACCGGAAGGCGAGGTTCTGGTCGAACCACAGAGCATTCTCGACCAGAGAGAAGTGCGGCTGCGGAAACGGGTTATTACCCAAATTAAAGTGTTGTGGCAGCACTATGGGCCTGAGGAGGCTACTTGGGAAGACGAGGAAATTATGAGGAAAGCTTACCCAGACATATTTAAAGGGAATAGACATTGGGACGATGTCCAATCCCATGGGGGGGAAGATGTGATGGCCCCGTAAAACATGTAATTATGAAAGTTACTAGGGTAAGAAAAGCATATTCTATCTTATTTTTCCTAATGATGGACCCCCTTTGGGGTTTGAAACATCGACAGAAGAAACAAAAAACTGTGGAAAATCTGGAACATACCACTGCAAATGGAAGATATTTTTGGAAATGCTGGTAGTCTCCTAAGGGAGGATTTCTAAAGAAAAGAAACAGTTATAAAACTGAAAATGAAACTAACCCTTCAGCCAGGAAAAGTCCTGGGAGGGGAAAACCCCTGGTCTGTTGTGACAGAGGGGGAGAGATTCCAAGAAAAAGAAAAGAGAAAGAAAAGGAGGGTTAAGTCTGGTAAGGACCAGATAACCCTAGCACAATAGTGCATGAGTCTTGTAGAGGGCTGCAGGCCTGCAAGACAGCTCGGGGGGAGAATCCTACGTATCAATGGATCTCATGGTTGGGTGGATAAGAGCAATTAAGTGAATGCAGGTGAACTTCTGGAGCATTAACTCCTGTAGCTGGTAGTCCAAGTACGAATTATTCACCAGATTCAGATTTCCTTAATCAGCAATTTGGGTAAATAGAAGGAAAGTAGATGAATCCAAGTCTCTGTTGCTATATAGAGGTAAAAGAATGTTTACTATAAAAAACAATACTATGAGCATTTTAGTACTAGTTATTAAAGCAAAAGAATAGAGACTATCTGCTATAAGCATTGTAATTAAATGCATGAAAACTAATGCATATTAACAAAACATAAACTAGTGCATGCCATCTGTATAGAAACCGAAGTGTGCTATATACATAAAACTCGTACAAGTTCTGGAAGATCATAACTGTATGCAGGTGTGAAGTGCATGATATAAGAATGCATTTAACTGTATAACAGCAGAAGGACTCGCTGAAAACTGTAGCAGTAGATCGATTATAGAGAAACAGAACAACCAAGAAATCTTTACGATTCTAGACAAACAAGAATGACATACTGAGGCAGTACCATTATCCATAACATATAATGAAGCCATAACCAGAGATTTAACCAAACCCTGTACTGAGGGTGTACTGTTCATATATTTGTAACAAGGGTTTACATTAATATATTTGAACTAAGGGTTACGTTCATATATTTGAAATAAGGGTTACATTCATATATTTGAAACAAAGGTTACATGCCATTTACATTCGAAACAAGTATAAACCACCAACTGTATTACCACCCGTCTGAACGCATTCGACTCAGAGTGCGGGGTTGATACTATTATCCATAAGGTGACATGATGTCCCCGGACAATAGAACCCCACCATGGTAATGGCCATGTAACCGTTGTACTAAAAGACATGTCCAATGAGCAATTATGGAACTGTTATTATAAACCCTTAACTAAAAATAATGCCAATCTGCGAACCGAAGGAAATACAATAACTGTAAATTCAAAATGAGCTCAGACATGTCTATGAACCAAGGTAATACACGTATAAAACACAGATCTAGTGCCAACAGAAGTAGATGAATAAATGTACATATCGTATTCAAGGGAAAAGCATATTGACTTCATGATAACAGGAACCCTGATGGGTATAAACAGTAAAATAACCAAATATCCAGAGAGCCGAAGAGAACTCTCATTCTTTCATAAATTATAGACAAAAGCTTGTGAATCATTGTTCAACATTCTCGACACTATGAAAGACAGAAGGAAGTAAAAGCCTAAGATCCTTGAGTTGATTCGGTTCCGGCCATGAGACCGTGGACCCTTAACAAATATACATATACATGCAACCTGGTATAATGCCCAATCAGCTATTTAACATAAGATGGTAGAGACCATGAGAACGCAGGTACCGGCATGGAGTGGCCGACCGCGTTTCGAGTCCAGGGTTTGTCCGAGTATATAACCCTGAGGCATTAAAGGAACCTCCATGAGGAACTCCTTCGGCTAAAAGAATCAACTTAAAACCTTGTGCAAGAACAAACCCTCACCCGTCAACTGTAATGGAAGCTCTGTATCAAGTTGCTATGGGGTAAATACCTGGAGGAGCCACGGTTGCTTATTATCTGTTGAATGGCTGAAGATTCGTAGTATAAACCCTATCACAGTAAAAGCAATGAGATTAGTTCAATCTGAGGTATACAGAACTAATGAACCGGTAGTAAATGCAAATACTGTGTAGATATTTATAATTCAAGTCGCTGAGGAAGAAATTGTAATCGGCGGACCATGGTTATGGGGATACCTAGAAGTAGTGTTGCAGAACTGGTAGCTGAAGTGAGGGGGTTACCGCCGAGCTGAGCAGCATCCAACCTTCCGAAACATGTGCAAATGGACTAAAAATACATAGCTCAGTGGTATATAAACCACCAGTAAACCCTTGGGTGCATTCGGACCCTTCGATCTTAACTTATCATCCACACCGTTCAATCGATTGAGAGCTTGGCGCGTAAAACTCTAGCGCTTTAACCAAAGTATCACGTGGCCTCAGCACGGAAGTTGCCACCTGGTGATGGTAGGTGAGGGGAGTAAGGATTTCATGCACCATCTGGCACCGGTGACGGGGTTAGCCATTAACTTAGCCCCCAAATTCGTAAAGGTTGCCAATTGGGTCATGAGCATTAACTTAAGGAAGGAAACTTAGTCCAGTAGAAATTGATATACATTGTGTAATTACAGCAGCACTTTTATACCATGGAAAGCGATGCTTTGCATCATAATTACTTTATATTCGGATGGATGAATGGTAAAGTAGTAGGATTATGATATCTATTTAAATTTTTTTTTTATTATAACTGTGGATAGATCGTGACAAGGAGTTGCAAAATTCTTCTAATTGGCCTATTGAGCGACGTGAGCTTGGAGCATGGAGTTGCATGTGAGAGCTGCCACCTCAATATTTTTGATGTGAGTTTCACTTTTTTCTTAAGTTTACAACAACATAAGTGTTTTAAGGTCCTGCTGCCGAGAAGTGGAACCAATCATCAACCCTGCCACGAGGCAAGACATAATGATTTATAGTCGACAAGGACCTAAAGCTAGAGTTACCAAGACAGTGCCAAGCGAGTTAAGTGCCTCCGTGTGTACTCAAATTATAAGGTAACAATCATATATTGGTGGTTTATTTTTTAGATATGGAGCAAATAGTTGTTGAAAAATTCAATAAGTCAAACTTCTATACTTGCAAGGTGAAATTTTAAATGAATTTGATGCATAAAAATTTATGGAGCTTAGTAAAAGGACTAGAACCAACACTCCAAGATCCAAAATAATTAGTTGAACGGAAGAAAAGGGAAGAGAGAGCTAAGTCTATTATAGGACTATCTTTGTCAAATTCACAACTTCACTCTATACACTTAGAAAAGTCCTCTTCACAAATATGGGAACACTTAAGCTAGATATTTAGGGAAAAGGTCATAACTGCAAAATTCTCTTTGAAATTGCAGTTGTTCAAACTTAAAATGCATAATGGGTATCATTGTCTACACACATAAATCATCTAAAATCACTCATAAGGCAACTGGAGGAAACTAGGGCAAAAATAGAAGAAAAAGATGCTAAGGATATTTTATTAAATAACTTATCTTCAAATTATGATAATGCTATTTTCACCTTTAGTTAATTTTCCTCTTGATCATTAGATTAAATTACTACAACACTCTTAGCAGAAGAGAAGAGGATGAAATCAGGTAACACAGAGGAAAACTCACATGATGAGATGAAACTATTCTCAAAAGGCAGAGTCAATCAAAACATGAATTTAGTAGAATGTTTTTAGTGTCGAAAACATGGACACATAAGATTCAATTGTAAAACAATAATGAATTTAATATAAAGCCTATCATGCTTTTCTAGAACAATTCTTAGTGATATTATTAGTTATATGTTATTAATGTATGTATGTGTGTGTCAAGAAAGGTCAGTTGCATAATTGGTTGTTGGATAAACTATGTACTTAGACAAGTTACCTATATAATTGGAAGTGTGTATTTCGGTGCATACTACTCGGATGGAAACTTGTCCATAGATATATCCAATATTTGGGCTATTCTTTGGGGTAGTCAAGAAATGTCAGTTCTGCAAAGTTCATTAACGATGGTCAGAACCAGGAATGTTTCAAATAGAGATTAAGTGGTAGCTCGTGTGGTGGTGAAAAAATGAGCAGTGTCTACAAGGTCCCAGAGTGAACCGTGATTTATCATTTTGACAATTAGAGTATTGGTGCTCTCTAAGTACTTGTAGAAGTACTATGATTTAAATATCACCTGACATTACATAATTCATTGATAGTTAAAATTGTTTCAGTTGGTTGAAAATGATGTGACTAATATGATTATGTTTGATTTGTTAGTCATATATTACAAGGTGCTTTCCATGGAGTGTTAATGGGTTGTCAAAACATTCTTAGAAAACTTGCATAAAAGTGACCATGGATTTCAAGAGTAATTGGTAAGTAATGGTAAATTGATATAGATATTTTGTTTTGTATTTTATGAATTGAATAATGGCTATGTGATGGAAAGTAAAACTTGCATATTTTTTCAATTGTAAATGCTTATGACTATTGGTAAACATTATTGTTTTTTTGGCTTATTGATATCGCCTAGAAATTAAATTCTTCATTTTTAAGAGAAAGGTTTCCCTTTTGGTTGTTTAGGTCATTATATCATGAGTAAAAGTTAATGATAAACACCGATGAGGGTGTTTACTTCAAGGGGGGAGTATGCAATATCCCTATAAACCGCATTTACGTTGACATTCAGAATGGAAAATATTATTTTTACCATGTTTAACAAAATGGTTGAAAACAAGAATGGCTATGATTTAGTTGGAAACTAATTTGAATCAAATAAAGAAAATGATAACTCACAGAGAAAAAGAAAGTTTTACAAGTTCTTTAAATTCATTCATAAACTAGGAAAAAATGACTTTCATCTTCATCCACTATATTTTTCATCATGTGAAGGATGGAGGCATTGATCAACACAACTTTGGTGAGGAATATTGTGGCTCCAACAAAAGTTATTCCTGAACATGAGGTATACACATGGTGATTCATGGTTATTTCACATAAAAGATAAGTAACCATGAATTGTTTTGGAAAGAAATTGCTTATATGTTTTGTGCAAGGAATGATAGGTTATTTTATTAATTAAAAATATTGCTCTAGACTTTTGAAAGTTGAAGGGATTTTTGAGTAGAGGAATTAATTATTTCATTGGAAGGTTGTGCATGGTTTCTATCTAATAATTTTCTTAAAAAATGCATGATAACTTTACATATTAATAATAAAGAAACTGTATTGTTTTATTAAAAAGATATATTACAGATATGTGGTTTCTTTTGAAAAGAGAATGCATGTCACAAAAATATTTAAGAATTCATACTAATTTTCATAAAGAATGCATGTGAACTCTGCATGGTAAACGATAAAGAAATCATATTACTTGCTTGAAAGAAATTTTCATGGTAAAAGGTAAATAAATCATATTACTTTACTGAAAGAAAAAATTGCACTGTAAAATATAAGTTAGGGATTTTGTTTTCTTAAAAGAAAAAATACATGAAACCCACACACAAAAAGATTAAAGAAAGCATGATATTTTTCATGAAGAGAATGTATGTAAACTTTTCTTATGAAAAGAGAAAGAAAATAAGTTATTTCATTAAAGAAAAGATTGCGAGGAAATTAGGAGAGAAAATTAGATTATTAATTTCCTTTGAGATATTAGCATGAATCCTATAGACTCTTAATAGGAATATGTGCACAATAATAATATCCATTATATTGGAATTCTTGAGACAAATTTCTATGTTAATTCTTGAAAAAAAAAGTATATTGCATGCATCATTGCACTATATTTCCAAGTGAAATGTCTTTGCATACATTATCATATTCTTACAAAAGAGACATTAATTAGATTATTTTTCTTGGAAGGGTTTTCATGAATCTGTATGCATATATTACCCATTTTGTTTATTTAAATATTGCAAGGAATTGAGTGCAAAGAGACTTGCATAGGCATTTTGTGCATGAATTGGTGAAAAATAAAGATTGGTTTCTTAAAATATGCACACGAATTTTGTTCATACAAGAAAAATAACACATGCTTGTTCCTTGAAAATATTGTGTGCATTAAAATAAGGTTCATTGTGTTAAGAAAACACATGTTGCATGCACAAAAGGGTAGTCATTGTGATATAGAAAATATGTTTTTGCATGTACATAGAGACAGTTATTATGTTAATTTTCTTGAAAATAATAATCTCTTGAAAAGGTTGTCTGGCTAGATGAATTGTATTAATTTCTTGATTTAGGTGCATAAAAGGTTAAGTTAACATTTTTATTGTTGCACGAGTTTTATGCATAAAATATGGTTATCTATGGTAATTTCTAGAAAGCGAAGCACGAGAAACTTGCATGTAGAAAGATAGAGAAACTACATTGTATTAACTTCCTTTCGAAAAATAAGTATGTATTTGTTTACATGAAAATAATAGCTAATGATGGTAGAATTCTAGAGAAGGGAATATGTGTTGGGTACATTAAAGAAGGGCTATTATGATAAGCCCTTCCTTACAAAAAGAATAGTCATTGTGTAATAGAGATGTGTTCTTTGCATGGATAGAAGAACTACTGAGCTATATTCCTTTAGAAAAATTATATGTGATTATTTTTATGTGATCATAACTATTATGTTAGTTTCTTTCGCAATAAGATATGCATGCAAGATTTGTATTATCTTTCCTATGGAAAGAATATACATTTGCATGTGGGAAATGATAACATGTTGTGTTAACCTACATTGGAAAATATTCTTTGAGAAAAACGATAAATTTACATGCACAAAAACCATATTATTGTGTTGGTTTCCT
>APFE031275623.1:162027-179131 GCA_000404065.3 Pinus taeda | reverse complement strand
TCAGGTGTCAAATTTTGCATTCTAAAAGAGGTTTGCACATCAAGAGATTGGATCCCTCTTCACACTTGGTAGATTCTTAACACTGGTCTTAAAGTCTAGTATGAAGAAGATGTCTAATTCATTGCATATCAATTAACATGTCATATCTAAAAAAAATATAAATGATAAAGTAAAAACAATGTTAGGCATAAATATAAAAAATTAATGTCCATATCATGTAATTTTTTTTATATCCATAGATAAAGTAATTCAAATTAAAAAAATTCTTAAGTTATAAATATATATATATATGGAAATAACAGTTAGTTTAGCAAATAGGTAGAATTAATTTGTTGTGCAGTTGGGTTCTTGAGATATTTTCTCTAACGGCCAATTTCTCGGTTTAGAAGTTATTAGATATTAGTTTGTTGTGCAGTTGAGTTGTTAAGTTGGGTTGTTGAGATATTTTCTCTAACGGCCAATTTCTCGGTTTGGAAGTTGTTAGTTATGATAAACACTATATATGTTTAATGTAATTTGGATAATTATGATGTAATAGTTTAATGTAATCGGATAATTATGATGTAATAGAAACTAATTATGTGTTTGCAAACATGTATGATGTCTTTCTTGGTATTACTAGCTCTGGGAGTATTCTTACCAGAGAACCAGGAAAATGTGAGAGGTTTCATAACCAGGAAAATGTGAGAGGTTTCATAAAAAAAATATGTGGTGTGTGCCTTCAATGCGCTAATCTGAATGTGGAACACAGTCTTTGATTGTCTTTGCTGACATAGCCATCTCTAGAACGAATTGTTTAGTTTGTGTTATGTGGCATACTATTTGGTTTATTAAGAATGGCTTTGACTCTTGTATGATGACCCTTGGTGCCGTGACTGACACCATCTAGTCCATGCACGGAATTTTGTTTCGTTGCACAACGATTGTTACAACATCGTGGTCATATTGTTGGCTTATTGTTGGATCATGAGAATCAAATCAACGTTCATGACGGCTCATTTGGTTTGAAGGTCACTTGGAGCTTATCCTATTGGTGGTGCTACAACAATCTCTAGTTGAGCTACATGAAGTAAAGTTTGACCTGTGTTGAAGAAAGCCATTGCTTAGAGCAGTTTTGGACGCTGGTGTTGGATGTGGGGTTCGAAGCCACACACTCTTATGTGGAAAAGAGAAGTCTGATGTGGACCGATATAGTGTGGATCGAGCTACCAAGAAGAGGAGTTGCGGAATGCTTCTAACTGGCCTATTGAGCGACGTGAGCATGGAGGTGCATGTGAGAGATGCCACCTCGATATTTTTGATGTGGGTTTCATTTTTATTTTAAAGTTTACAACATAAGTGTTTGAAGGGCCTCCTGCCAAGAGGTGGAGCCAATCGTCGAACCTGCCAAGAGGCGGGACACGATGATTTACAGTGGATAAGGACTTAAAGGTAGAACTACCAAGACAGTGCCAAGTGAGTCAAGTGCCTCCGTGTGCACTCAAATTATAAGGTAACAATGTGGTTTATTTTTTAAATGTGGAGCAAATAGTTGTTGAAAAATTCAATACGTCAAACTTATAACTTATATACTTGGAAGGTGAAATTTTAAATGAATTTGATGAATAAAAATTTATGGAGTTTAGTAAAAGAACTAGAAGCAACATTCCAAGATCAAAAACAATTAGTTGAATGGAAGAAAAGGGGAGAGAGAGCTAAGTCTATTATAAGACTATTTTTGTCAAATTCACAACTTCACCTTATAGATTAGGAAAGTCCTCTTCACAAAGATGGGAAACACTTAAGCCAAATTCTCTTTGAAATTGCATTTATTCAAACTTAAAATGCATAATGGGGTATCATTGTCTACACACATAAATCATCTAAAATCACTCATAAGGAAACTAGAGGATATTGGGGAAAAATAGAAGAAGAAGATGTTAAGGCTATTTTGTTAAATAACATATCTTCAAATTATGATAATGCTATTTTCACCTTTATTCAATTTTCCTCTTGATCATTAGATGAAATGATTGCAACACTCTTAGCAGAAGAAAAGAGGATGAAATCAAGTAACACAAAGGACAACTCACATGATGAGATGACACTATTCTCAAAGGGCAGAGTCAATAAAAACATGAACTCAGTAGAATGTTTTTGCTGTCGAAAACATGGGCACACAAGATTCAATTGTAAAACTCGTGTCAAATATCTCTTAAATAGAAAATTAAAGGAATCGACCAACATAGCTACCATTGAAGACTTTCCAAAGGCCAACCTTAAGGACTTCTCAGATTGTGACAACGATAATGAATTTAATATAAAGCCTATCATGTTTTTCTAAAACAACTCTCATTGATATTATTATTTAGATGTTATCAATGTGTGTACTCTTAAATAGAAAATTAAAGGAATCGACCAACATAGCTACCATTGAAGACTTTCCAGAGGCCAACCTTAAGGACTTCTCAGATTGTGACAACGATAATGAATTTAATATAAAGCCTATCATGCTTTTCTAAAAAAACTCTCATTGATATTATTAGTTAGATGTTATCAATGTGTGTATGTGTGTGTGAAGAAAGTTCAGTTGCATAATAGACTGTTGGATAAAATTACTTAGACAAGTTACCTATATAATTGGAAGTGTGTATTTTGATGCATACTACTAGGATGGAAACTTGTCCATAGACATATTCAATATTTGGGCTATTCTTCGGGGTAGTCGAGAAATATCAATTATGCAAAGTTCATCAATGACGGTCGGAGGCAGGTATGCTTCAAATGGAGATCAAGTGGTAGCTCGTGTGGTGGTGAAAAAATGAGCAGTGCCTGTAATGTAATGTCCCAGAGTGAGCGTAATTTGTGATGAAAACCATATTAAACTGATGTGATTTATATGTAATTTGTAACTTATGTAATAATGTAAACGTTAAGGGGAGAACTTGGAAATAAAGCTAACTTTTAGCAAATATGTAGAATTGGTTTATTGGGCATTTGGCTTGTTGAGATATTTTCTCAACAAGCAATCTCTTAAATTTAAAAGTTGTCGGATCTGATAAGCACACTTAATGTAGTTTTGTGATTATGCTGTATTGTGTGATTATGATGTAATAGAAAATAATTGTGTGTATGGGCATATTTCATGTTTTGAGAGATATCTGTAAATTTTTCCATGTTTAATATAAAGTTTGAAAACCTAAAAAAAATCAATATTGTGTACAAAGAGAGTTCCTATCCCAAAATTTGAGGAAAGGTTTGCACCATGAGATATAACCCACTAAAAATATTAAATTTCTTCACATGCAAACATTTTAATATATATATATCTATTTATATATAATACTTAAGTCTTTTCTCAAACATTATAAGTCAAAATTAAAATAGAATTAATCAACCATATTACTTATACTCAATCAAAATTTAAGAGTGACTTTAGTGTGACTTTTTGGAATCTTTTCCAGTGGATTTTTCTAAAATCTAGCAGGAATTCATTGAAACCACAATTTTGATAGGTAACCTTGCACAATAGAAGTGTTCTAGGGTTTTTTAGGGTGTTTTTCCAGTTTAATTTCTCTAAAATCTGGCAGAATTCATTGAAACCACAAGCTTGATGTGTAACCCTGCACAACAGAAGTGTTCTAGGGTTTTTTAGGGGTCTTAATCCATATATTGAGTCAAAAAACTAGTTTAAATAACACAAATCAATATTTCACCTCAAATTTTTCGGCTAGATAAATCGCACTAAAGACAACTCCTTTAAGATATATCTATAACTAATCAATACTAATTAAACTCGATCAATTGACGTTTCAAGCAAACTTAAAACACCTAACTATTTATAAATAGAGGCGGGAAAATAATTATTATTGTTAATTTTCTGTTATTATTTTAGGTTTATTTTGATCAATTGTGAATTATTGTATTTTAATATGTAAAATAAATTGATGGAATATGTAGATTTTATTTTGGGTTTGAGAATTTAAATTGAGTTTTAGTTTTATATATAATTAAGTACTATATATCTTCACTATATTATGGAAATATTATATCTCTCTTATTGTCATAGATAATAAATCATTTTTATTAAGTTTATTTTAGAATGTAAGTTGTTTGTTTGTTACTGGAAAAAAATTACCTACAAGACCGAAGTGCTCTATATAGTTCTAATAAAAAAGTTAGTTTGTTTCACTCTTTTTATATTTTATAATTTATGGGATTGAAATACTTTTTTCCTTAAAAATTAAATCTTCATTAAATGGAAGCATTTTAGGTCAACCATATCTTAAAGCAAATATTTTTCATTAAATTGAGATATTTATAATATTAATTAACAAAAATAAAATAGTTATATTATAATATTTTATTAACATGATATATAACAATATATTTAATAATTAAGGCTTATTATTATTAAATTAATGAGATAAAATAGCTCCATTGATTTTATTAAAATTTCTTTTTTAGATGTAAGGAACAGGTTAACATACCAAAACCTAAAGTTATCTAGCACGGGAGTTAAAACATGCTATCTTACAAATTGTTAGTGTGTAATTCCAAGTGAAGTGATTTTTCTTGAATAAAGTGATTTTTGTTGGAGTCACACTGCAATTAAGGTTACAAAACACAGTGTGTAATTCCAGATGAAATGATTTCTCTTGAATAAGGTGATTTTACCAGCATGTAATTCACCTCCGGTTGAAATAGTTTTCCCTTGAATAGAGTGATTCACAGATAATAGCCACTAATAACTCTTCACACTGTTAATCTGAAAACTAAATTATGATACATTTTCGCAATATTTAAAAACAATTTTAATAAATAATTTTGATTATTAAAGTATATCTGTTACGATACCGGCTCATTCGCATTCATTACCAAAAAAAAAAACTGATGTGAAAAATATACTGTTATTTATCAGTTTTGTTGTATTTCCATATGCAGAAACAAAACTTTATTTATTATCATTAATATAAATGTCAAAATATTGCACTATGAGATGCAAGAACCAGAGGATTGCAGTTTAAAGCAGAGATGACTGAATCCACATTCATTTCGATTAATTCTTCCAACGCCTCTATTTATCATATATCTATTGAAACTTATTGAAGCTCTTAATGAATGCCATTACCATCCTTGAAAGAAAAGCAAGGAAACATTAAAATATTAGGGATCTGGATCACGTCATCAACTACAAAATGTATAAAAGCCTTGACATTCAGCAGGTATCTGCACATTCACCAGGTATCTATCTATACTTACAAATGAAAACCCGCAACGCCCTCACCCATTTCTACATAAAATCCAGAGATTCACTTTGTTTTCAATTTATTTACCAGATTGGACTCAAATCATAACGCCCGCAACTATTGGCTTTGCCTTTCAATGGTTTTACCGGATTGGACTAAATTCGTAACGTCTGTTACCCTCACAGGTACATGATATCTTTAATGGCAGGGCACAGTTCCTGGAAAGTGCCTCGACTTTCGCGATCATTAATGGAAAGTTGTCTGGCCTTTCCATTTTCACTTGCAACTGCGTTGTACCTGAGCGTACCCCAAAATAAGCTTGTCCATGGAATAAGAGGAACATAAATTAAATCACTTACAGTACTCAGAGTCACCCAGCTCCTGCATGCATCCATCCAGGTCAGTACTGAGCTCTGTAAATCGTCATTAACATATTGTTTAATAACAATTTAGAGAAAACAACTTATCGAATTGTTCAAAAAGAAAAACCCTTCAAATCAAAATCTTATTTTATCATTGTAGAACTGATCATCATCATGCTGAACGATTCTTGCTGGTCGCATAACAAGTCTATACAATAACATCTAATCTCACAACCCGTTTGTGTACATTCCTATAGAAGACAAGCCATCGCAAAGAGGAAAAAAAGGATTTCTGCACAGCCGCGCCTGCAAGGCGTCAAATGATGCAGAATTGGTTATTTCATGGATGGGATACGCAGGATTTTCCTCTACAATGTCATTCAATCTCTACTCATTCTGGAACATATATCTATATATATATATATATATATATATAGATATGTTCTCCCTACAAATTACGACATGTAGTTGCTAGGCTATATAAGATCACCATTACAGGGATCGGAATAGGTTAGAATTCAGTTTAGCAATATACATAGGATTATGTTCTCACACAAGTTATAACAACAAGTACATACTCCTCTACAATATGATATATAATCTTGCGCTGGACTAGATTATGTATGTTTGAGAACTGTTCTTGTCCTGGATTTTTTAACACAAGTATATACTGGTTATACTTGAGAGCTGTTCTAGGCGCGATTTTTACACTGGAAAAAGATGATATACCTCAGACAGGCTCAGGTCCCTTAGGACGAATATTCAGAATCATGAAGAATGACTCCAGAGACACGGCTCGGCTCCGTCATCGCCATTATCTCCACTGCTGTCTTGTTGCAGTCGGGGAGGGCTAAGCATCATACCTTCGGCCATGGCTGTGAGTATATTGGGCATGTCGAATATCATATCCTCGTCTATGAATGCCGATTCACTCTGTGGAACCTGATCCGTACTAGAAGACTCGGCCATGATTGGTGACGTTGCATTTTCAATCGCCATTGAAGGATCTGGATTGGCCGCAGACCTTTGTGGCTGAAATGAGGAACTTGTACTAGCACTAGTAGCACTAGCACTGGCACTGGCACTGGCACGAGCTTCTTCTGTAAAGGCCGCAGCTGCAGCAGACGCGGCGGCCTGGATGTCTCTTGGAGACGATGACAAAGGGACTGGCAGCGAAGCAATGGAATCGGGGAAGTTCAAGTAAGCGGAGTGTCCCTTGAGGGCAAAAGCTGCTACGTCATAGGCACGGGCGGCCATTTCAGGAGTGGGGAATGTTCCCAACCAAATGCGAGACTTCTTTTTAGGCTCGCGAATCTCAGAGACCCATTTCCCCCAATTCCGTCTCCTGACGCCTCTGTAAGCGGGGCGCCTCGCCGTCTCCTGCACTCCTCCGCTCGCTGCTCCTCCTCCTCCTCCCCATCTCCTCCCCCGCGGCGGCGGCGGCGCCGCTTCTGGTGCTGAGCTTATTCCCTGCTGCAATGTCTGTTCTTCTTCCTCGGATTGCGGCCTGGTGGGCTGATCGCTCCAATTTTCTTCTCTGGTCAGATACTGAGACTGAGAATGATCCGAAGCGGAAGTAGAGCCTCCTTCTTCTTCGACCTCAACTTCAACATCTCCGGTAGCTTTGCCTTTGGAAGAGGCAACGCCACCGGAGGGGGAAACAGAGCCAGCACGTCCCTCTCCCTCTCCCTCGTGGCCACCGGGATTTTCCTCGCTAGAATCTCCGCAAGCAATCTCGCAATCAAACAGAAGCGGAGACCCACATAACGCAAGCCAATCCTGGCCTAGAAGGCGCCCCGGCTGGGAGCTGGGGCTGCCCTCATCACATGGAAATGCGTCTCCCAATCCCACTGAGGAATCGTAAGTTGGGGGAGAGGAAAAAGGAGAAATTAGCACAGAGACCGTCGGTGTGAATATGGGAGCAGGAATACGGTACAGAGCGTGAAAAAATGAAGAATTGTCATGAGTAGTAGTAGGAGAAGAGCTAAAGTGGACCATGACTCCGATTCGCCAAAAAAAGAAAAAGTCTATGTAATCGTGGGGTAATGTCTTTTTACCGTTGAAGCAAGCAACGGTTTCGTTGAGCGTATTTATTTGAAGTGGTGGGTGGGTGGATGCTTGAACCGCGAATTCGCGGATTACTCAAGCCCGGTTGGCAAAACACGGTAACGCGCATTTTTGTTTTTCCATCCAGCTGTTTAGCAGTTTGAGTTTTTGATCGATATCCTTTTTGAGTGCAATATCTGCATTTAACCCACTCTTGAAATCATTAGCATTCCCCAGACGTTAACGTCTGTGCAATTGCCACTAAGAATTTGACTATTCCTGAGCTCAACTACATCTGATCTACTCGTTTTGAAAGCGGTGTTCTACCATTATCTGGTTGTCAGTATCAAATATCTTGCTAACACACGGTGCGCTCGGTCCATTCCATCATCATGTCCTTAAGAACAATTAGCGCAGCATGCTTTCTTTCTACAGGGCAGAGCGAGTAAAACCCGTATGAAGTTCTTCTGCGCACATGATGAATTGAAAGAGAGGATAGTGTCGGCTTACAAATAGGATAAAAATCTTGTACCAAGTAATTACGTCATCTAACCCCATGTTTAAATAGCAAAATCTAACCCCATGTTAAAATTGCAAACCAAGGGAAGATGAAGATGAATTAATTACCGTACTATGGGCAACGCAACCATGGTTAAAAACTATTTCTATTAAAATTATTTTAATAACATGGCTGGGATTATTTGTAAATATATTTTAAACATTAAAATTAAAATTATAGAAGCCAGAGTTAGTTAGTGATGAGACTTATTTTTATATTATTACTATCTTCCTATTATAATTTAGAAATTTGAATATTATTCATATTTTTTATAATACAAAAATATAGATAATCTCTATGTATAAATAACCCCTTCAGAGATTTAAACGAAAAAAATAAAACTACTTGTAAATTGATTCCAAACAAAAAACAACTCCATAAACAACTTTACCATAAGACAAACTCTTGCGGTTAGATTTGTTTACATACCATTTACCCAGAAAGACGATTTAAGCACTTTTTTCTCCAACCAGTCACATAATGAGAAAAATATTAATGGGCTAACGTAGTGGCGTAAGCACTAGTAACTGTTCACAGACCATTTACCCAAAGAGACAGTTTAAGTACTTTTTTTCTCAGACCAGTCACATAATGAGAAGAATATTAATGTGCGAGCACAGTGGCTTAAGCACTAGTAACATAGTTTTCAGACCTATATAAATAGTAAGTGTAACACAAATACGACCCGCAAACGATAAAAAACTAGAATACGGTTCCGAACCAAGAGAGACAAAATAAAACTACCTTCTCTACTTTACCCTAATTCAAAATAAAAGGGATACCATCCAACAAGAAGTGCTCGTCTTTATTTTGGTGGGTCAGAACTCTAATGTATCGGAATCTAAGGCCCCTAATATCTAGGAATCACTGGGCCCTTAAATGGTACATCACATGCCCCTCAAATGGTACAGATCACACCTTTAAACATCCTCATAGTCAAATATATATATTTGCTTGGGATGAAGTGGTACAATGTATAATGTGTCAGAAATAAATGTGTCAGAGGGATTATGAATTTTATTTATATGGAAAGTTAGCAATTATAAGACATCAACTGAGTTATAACCTACAGTAATTATTAATTCTGAAAAATAAAAAAACATGCAAACGATCCATGGAATGAATTCATATCATCGTGCAATTATAAGATGAAGTCACTATATCAATAATTTACTGAATATACGCAATATATTCAGTAATAATGTAAGCAGATATAATTTATTTATAAATAGTAATAAATAAGAAAAAAAAATACTATCACATCAATTTAAAGATATTTAATATAATGAAAATATTTAATTATTGGAAAATTGAAATAAATTTGATGTTTTTTATCATATTTTAATTACTATTCAAAAATTTTTATATATAAAAATAATTATATATTTTAAATAAAATTTATGTTATTACATTACTATCACAATAATTTTACATATTTTGAAGTATAGTGAGTAAAGGAAAAAAAATTATCACATCAATAATAAGATAGTTAGATGTTAATTTTAAATTAACTCAATATCAATAGATGTTCTTATCAAATATTTAATTGTTAATATTACATTTATTATATTATTAGAAATTATCTAAAGACAATGTATAATGTATAATCTAAAGATAAAATGAGAAATGCTACCAATATTTTATTTTTTATTAATAATATTGTTTTATATTTTATTGAGTGGAAATATATATTTCTCAAGTTTCATGTTTGATTCAAAAAATATAAAAAAGAGAAATGTTGCAATTTTTTATTTTTTATATTTTTAATTGAAAATAAAAAATTATATTTCCTCAAACTTTATATTAATCGCCAAAACAACTAAATATTCTTGAGAAAAATATAAAGACAAAGTGTAATATTTTTTAGTTTTTTCCAATAATAATATTTTATTTTTTTAAATTAAAGAATTGAACACTTACCTCCTTCTAAACGCTCCCTAACACCATTTACTAAAATCCAATGTTTATGGAATTTAAGTCTTTCTGGACTCCACTGTGCATTGGAATTAGGTCCATTAGCTCTAAAAACCAAATATAATAGAATTATCGTTTTTGTCATATCTTTTTGAGAGTTAATGAATAATTTAAATATTTTATTAAAAATAATTTTAAATTAATATAAAACATAATATATTAATTAAATATATATAAAAAAATAACAAATTTTCATTTATGGTTAGTTTATTGCCAGTTTTAGTGACTATATAAAAATAATTTGTTTTTGAATCACTGTGACCTAAGAGTATTTATAATCAAATCACTCAGAGCACTACCTAGTTGGTGCTAGTTTGAGCTTAACAAGGAATCCATGGCTAAATATTTTTCCTCTAAAAATTTCAAACTAAATAACCTTTACACACTAAAATGCCTTAACAAAACACCCTGTTACCTATTTATTCTAAATTCATAATATTTTTATTAATATTATTTTCTTACTTTTTCAATAATATATATTAAATAATTTAAAATTACAAATTTTTAACCTCCAAATATAAATATTATAATAATAACTTATTATTAAAAATGATCTTCACCTATTATATAAAAACTTGTAAACTCAAATGTTTACTAAAATACCTTTAATTAAAACTCCGTAAACAACATATAAAATCTTGTAAGAATTATACATGATAAGTTGTAAGAATTATACATGATAAGTTATAATACATTAAAAATATACATAAAACTAAAAACTTGTAAGAATTAACATGGATAGATTATAATACATTAAAAATATACATTAAACTGATAAGAATTATACTTATACAAAAAGCAGATCCCCATGGTTAATGTATTTCATTAATGTGTTTTTTAGGTTGTTTTTTTTATATTATAATTTTTTAAGAATTAATAATAGCGTATAATTTATTAATTATTTTATATATAGACATATATTTTTTTATAATATTATATTTATTATTTAAAAAAATATATATTTACAAATTATCCATATTTATTTTTGAAATTTATATTACTAGAATGATTAAGCTTAGAAAAATAAATCTACAACCACTGTAATAAATATTGGTTAATATTTTTCAGGTATATAATTAAATGATTATTCCTTAATATTTTTCATATATATAATTAAATGATTATTGCTTTTGATACATATCATGTCATTTATTGTACTTTGTTAAAGAAAAAAGAAAAGAAAAAGAAGAGCGTTCAAGACGGTCCAGATAAAACATCTTGGAAACACAGAGAAATTAGTCCACCTAGGCACACTCAAAGCAGGCCAACGCTGTGTGGTGGTCGGGTCTACTTTTGGTCTTTCGGGAATATTGCACAAACTAAGACATTGACGGAACCACGTTAATTACCTGTCAGACACAATACTTCCAAGTTTAAGCTTAGGAGAGAAGGTGAGAAGGTGAGGAATTTGCTCCTGTCAGCGGCGATGATTGCATTCGGCTTCCTGAAGTACGCTAAGTCTTGCACGTCAGGTGTGTGGGTTGACTGGTATGCAAATGTTCAATGAATCTGCTTCTCTAATCATGTGATCTTGCCTCTGTAATTTATGCAAGTAACAGCAGACGTTTCTAATCCACAACTTCATCTTACAACTTCTGCACCACCAATTGACGTTGGTCTGCTCTTTCTCCCGGCAACTCTTGTCCTCCATCCTGGACGGCACTGAGTCCAACTTTCCAAAACGAAAGTGTAAACCCTATCCACCTTCGAATCCAAAGTGTGATGAATTGAGATACTGACAGGACTAGTCGGGTCGACAAAGCCTGTATCTTGACAGTGAGCACGTGTCCAACCTGAGAGTGCCCAAGATAGAGCAGAACCAACGAGTCTGTATGGCAGCCAACATCGACGTCCACCTCATCAGTTCCAGTAAGGGATGACGGGCAGATTTGCAGTGACATTGTAATTCGCTTGTCAAATACGGTTAAAAAATTTGTAAAATTATCGAAAATTTTTCCTTAGTGAAGAAAAGAAGGCAGGTGTAACAAGTGAGTCTGTTTTAAAATTACAATCTTAATTCTAATATTTTACAGTTTAACCATAAAACAATAAGTAGATTTACACCTATCCAAAAATCATAAATATGTCAGCACAAACCTATGTTGAGGATTTGCAGCTATGATAATTGTGAGCATCTGTTTTGATAAAGTTTATCTTGGTAAAACCAAATACAGAGATCGAGACAAGTATGACTGACTTCTTGCCCTCACATTTTCTAATTGTTTATCTATGTTGGTCACTATCTATTTTACAGCATTGTTTTCTATATTATTTAGAATTTGAATATTTATTTGAGAGCGTTGTTTTCTGAATAAATAATTTAGATGGTTTTCTATGTTATTTAGAATTAGGATATTTATTTGAGAACATTGTTTTCTGAATAAATGATTTAAAATTAAGATATTTACGGACAATTTATGAGATATAAATTTATTAGTTTGTGTATTTATTAGATTTCAATTTTAAATGTCATGTAAAGGGGTTGCGAAATTGAAAATGGAAATCACTTGAGAAAATTAAACTACCTAAAAACAAATCCAAACTTCTTTCAAGTTTACACACATCTGCTCTCATATTTAATATTGAAATTGACCTTTTTAATTTAATTATCAAAACAAAAATTAAGATAAAATTAATAAACCATAAATATATGTTTGTTCCCTCGCAAATTAATCAACATTGAAACTTATCAATCTAATTTTGCACATATCTCCTCTCCCATTTAAAAGTAAAGCTAAGCCCCTTCAATCTAATTATAAAAAAAAAGTAAAAATTAGATAAATAAGATAAAATTAATAAACCATAAATATATGCTTGTTCCTTGCACAATTTAATTCAACATTGACACTGACCCCTTCAATCTAATTATCAAAAGACGGAGAAAATTAATTAAATATGAAAAAATTAATAAACTATAAATATATGTTTGTTCCATGTTAAATGTGATTTTATCTCATGGCTTATTATGTATGGTAGGTACAAATTATACCATGTCTATATGACTGGGAATGGGGATGGGTAACTGGGTTATGGGATGGGTAATTGGGTTCATTTCTTACGGGATGGGTAATTGGGTTCATTTCTTACTGGTTGATACAAGGTTAATTTATATACTTACTTAGCTTTTGTAGCTAATACTAATTAGTTGGGGGATTCAAATTTAGGTTATTTTAATCATAACACTTTGATTTATACAAAATTTATAATCAAATTATCTTTAGATTAACTTTTCTCTCTTATTTTATTTATATAAAATTATTTCAGGTATATGAATTATTTTGAAACCGAACAAATTTAATTACAGTTAAAATTGTTAAAATTAATATAAATTAATAAAATACATTTTAATAGAAAATTAAATTTAAATGTATAGAAATGTAAATTACATTTTGTGGAATTAATTATGTAACATTACATATTTTAGATACTTAATTTATTTTAATTTTATTTATTTTCAATTAATGGAAGAATGTTATGAATAGAATTTTTTAAAATTACAATGGATGGTTAACAAAATTCATTTTATTAATCCCCACATTAAAGCAAGTGTAAAATTCAGTATTATTCAATTAGTTAATGTTGTCTGGACCATCTATTTATAAAGTGAATTTAACTGTTTATGCGTCTTCTTTGGAGTTAATATGAGATGTACAGATTTTTGTCTAGATATTTAATCTCTACTACATGTTGCATATATTAATTTATATTTTATATGTGACTATTTTATTATGTGGTAATATTTATAATTTGTATTTTAAAATTTTATTTTGAATTAGCATAATTAACTTTTCTATAACATATGAGTTTAAATATTTATATGTTTAAATATTTATATGTGATATTTTATTTTGCATAAATAATAACGGAAATTTGGATATTTAATGGAAATACTATCGAGTGAACTGTGATGTGGCAAAGTTTTACGGGTGTTAAAGTCACACCTAAATGAAGTTAGGAAGCAATGCAATATTAACATTTAGGCGCGTGAATTTCCAGCCACAATATGCATCACATAGGTGTTGGAGTCCCGCCCATTGCCTTTACATTAACCAAGATTTAGTGCTAAGTTCTCGTACAGGGTGTTGGAGTTCTCAAATTCTTTTAAGTTGTATAGGAGTTTGATAAGTTCGGTATGTTTAGAGTAACACACTTATAAGTAGTTTCTTTTTTTATGCTTGTATTTTTATGATTATCTTTTTCAAGCCAGGCAGTGACTCTCCAAAGACAGTGAAAATGATTCGTCTATTATTCCATAGGTAGGTTATTGTTATATACAACAGAAG
Source organism: Pinus taeda (assembly GCA_000404065.3). NCBI lineage: Eukaryota > Viridiplantae > Streptophyta > Pinopsida > Pinales > Pinaceae > Pinus > Pinus taeda. The sequence goes on along the minus strand of APFE031275623.1, from coordinate 164,679 downwards.
TGATTGTTCAATTCATCTCCCGATGACTGTTCACATTCCTAATTTATTTATTTACACAAATTCCCCCAATCATGAAGATTAGGTGTCAATATTTCCCCCCTTAATCTGAAGGGATGCTGGTGAGTTCAAGCATCATTATGAATCATTCAAGCTTTTCTTTTCCAAGTGCTTCGGTGAAGATGTCTGCAATTTGCTCATTTGTGGAACAATGACGGAGATGGATTGTTTTGGCCTCAACATGATGTCGAATCAGATGATATTTAGTATTGATGTGCTTTGTACGATCATGGAACTTTGGGTTCTTGGGCAACTTTATTGCAGAGGTGTTGTCAATCATGAGTGGAGTTGATTGTACTTGTTTTACCTGCAAATCTTCAAGAATTTTCCTGAGCCACACAATTTCTTTCGTTGCTTCAGTTGCTGCACGTATTCTACTTCTGTGTGGATTTGCTGGAACTGATTGTTTGCGTGATCTCCAAGAGACAACTCCTGATCCAAGACTCATAGCATATCCTGAAGTAGATACTCCAGTTTCTTTGTCTCCATCGAGTCTGAATCAGAGTATCCAATCAAGCTGAAGTCGTCTACCTGTGTATACTTGATTCCAAGGTCTTGAGTTCCCTTCAAGTACCTTAGAACTCTTTTTGCAGCAGACCAATGTCCCTCACAAGGCCTTTGCATAAACCTGGAGAGGATTCCAATAGCAAATGAAATGTCTGGTCTGGTAGTAGTGAGATAGATGAGACTTCCTATAAGCTGTCTGTACTTTGTTGCATCCTCAAATTCCTTTCCTTCAATAGATGTGAGCTTTAAGTTTTGTTCCATTGGAGTAGAAATAGGATTGCACTCTGTCATGCCCAAATCTATTTAACAAATCTCCAATGTATTTCTTTTGAGAAAGAAATATGGACTTTGGATGTTGGGTTACTTCAATGGCAAGATAGTAATGAACATAGCCCAAATCAGTCATTTCAAAACTTTTTCCCAATTCCTTCTTTATGGATGCAATGTAGCTTTCATTGTTCCCTGTCATTAAAAGATCATCTACATATACTACAAGATATACAACCGTTTTGCCAACTTTCTTGACAAATAAAGTTGCATCATCAAGATCAAAATGATTGAAGTTGAGCTTTAGAACATGCTCAGTTAGTTTTTCATACCAGGCTCGTGGTTCTTGTTTGAGGCCATACAAGGACTTCACAAGTTTGCATACTTTATGTTAATGTCCTTTCACAGCAAATCCTTCAGGATGGGACATAAAAACATTTTCTTTTAGATCTCCATTCAAGAAGGTAGTTTTTACATCCATTTGATGGACTTTCCAACCATTCTAAGTTGCTAGTGCAAAGAGTGTCTGGATGGTGGCCCATTTTGCTGTGGGGGCAAAATTTTCCTCATAATCAACCCCTTCCTTCTGTGCAAAACCTTTTGCCACAAGCCTAGCTTTGTGCTTGTCAAGTGAGCCATCAAATTTGTACTTGTTCTTGTAAACCCACTTGCAGCCAATTGGTTTGGTTCCAAATGGAGGATCAACTAGCTTCCAAGTGTCGTTCTTTATGAGGGCATCATACTCCTTTTGCATCGCTTCTTTCCATTCGTCATGAGAAGTAGATTCTTTAAAGGAAGTTGGTTCAAAATCTGTAGACAAGTTCATATCACAATCATAAGAAACATCCATATCAATAGGTGAACTCGAGTCATCTACATCACCTCCATTTTATCGGTTTGAATTTCTGGTTCCTGTTTTTCCAATTTCATCAGGATGAACACTTTCAAGTGTCTTCGTCAGCCACTTTGGGGGACCTTTCTGAGATGGTCCAGGCTGTTCTGTTGGTTGAGTTGGGACTAAATCAAGATTGAGTCTCCCAATTCTATCAATTACATCACTTAAAGCATCATCCATTGTTGGAGTTTCAGTCAGGGGAGAGTGTTCTTCAGAAGAAGATTCCACATGTTGATCTAGAATAGGAATCCCCCCTTCAAGATGTGGAATCTGATTATCAAATTCTTGAAATGATTTCATTTTTTGCGAATCTATCCAAGCGATCAAGTTGCCGCTCAACAACATTGTCAGATTTGGATGATTCAAGAAAAATTACATCTCTAGATACAACAAAATTTTTATTTACTTCATCATAGAGGAAGTATGCTTTGCTTTGGAGGTATTTGAATACCCCAAGAAAATACACTTACGACTTCTAGCACCAAGTTTCTTTCTATGTACCTTTGGTATCAAAGCATAACAGGTGGAACCAAAAATCCTGAGATGTTTGACCGAAGGAACATGTCCATACCACAATTCATAAGGAGTTTTGTTTCTTATAGCACTAGATGGACATCTATTCTTTATATATGCAGCACATAGAACAACATCAGCCAAAAACATTATCTTTACATTTTTGAAGAAAAGCATGGATCGTACCATATTCAAGATTGTTCTATTCATTCTTTGAGCTACACCATTCTGTTGGAGATTATAAGGCACAGTTGTTTGATGTTTGATCCCATGTTGGCGAAGATAGTTTTCAAATTCATTTGATGTGTATTCTTTTCCATTATCAGTGCGAATAGACCCAATATGAGATTGTTCATCATTTTCAATCCATTTATGAAAATTCTTGAATGTTTGAAAAGCATCAGATTTGTTCT
>APFE031275623.1:101032-144026 GCA_000404065.3 Pinus taeda | reverse complement strand
GATCGATTATGAGGAGACATTTTCACCTGTCGCAAGGTATTCTTCCATACGGACGATTCTTTCTCTCTAAGCGCAGGTGGGATGGCACATTCATCAGATGGATGTGAAGACTGCGTTCCTCAACGGAGTCATTGAGGAGGAGGTGTACATTGAGCAACCCGAAGGCTTTGAAGTCTTCAGCAGCGAGTCGCATTTGTGCAGGCTCAAGAGAGCGCTGTATGGGTTGAAGCAAGCACCGTGCTTGGTACACACGAATAGACAGCTATTTCACAGGATTTGGATTCTCCAAGAGCGAGGCGGATCCTAACCTATACCAGATTGTAGTGGAGGGTAAGTTGCTTATCATTGTACTGTATGTTGATGATTTGATTCTAACTGGTGATGAGCTGTTGATACTGTCATGCAAGAAGGATCTTGCTACAGAGTTTGAGATGAAGGACTTGGGCCTCCTTCACTATTTCCTAGGATTGGAAATATGGCAGCGCAGTGGTGGACTGTTTGTTTCTCAGGGCAAGTATGATCGGGAGATACTGGAGAAGTTCAACATGCATGGCTGCAAGCCTGTTGATACTCCTCTTCCTGGAGGTTGGAGGAAGGAGGATGCCACTTCGGGAGAAGAAGTGGATGCCACTGTTTATCGACAGTTGGTGGGGTCGCTGATGTATTTGGTCAATACACAACCTGCTATATGCTATGCAGTTAACCAGCTTTCACAAGATATGGTTAAGCCTACCAAACTCTTCTAGAAGGCGGGCAAGCATGTATTGCGCTACTTGAGAGGCACATTGGGATATGGTTTGTGGTATAGACAGGAGGATGAGGTGAAGCTATGTGGCTTCACGGATGCAGATTGGGCAGGGAGCCCAACGGACAGAAAGAGCACATCAGGAGGGGTCTTCAGTATTGACGACAACAGTTTCTTGGTACAGCAGGAAACAGAGATCCGTGGCACTCAGTTCAGCGGAGGTCGAGTATATGGCAGCAAGTTTGGCTGCATGTGAGGGTATATGGATGAGGAAGATCCTAGTTGGTTTGTTCGGTTCTCATTTGGATCCTACTGTGATTTACTGTGATAACCAGAGTTGCATTAAACTCTCGGCTAATCCTGTATTTCATGATAGATCTAAACATATTGACATCAGGTACCATCATATCAGAGATTGTGTGCAGCGGAGGATCATGTTACTTTCGTACATTCCAACGGAGGATCAGGATGCTGATATTCTGACGAAGGCTCTCACCAGGAGCAAATTCGAGTACCACCGAGGCAGGATAGGGGTTGCTGATAATCCATATCTTGTCGAGAGGGAGTGTTGAGATTGCAACAAGATGATGGAGCTTAGTGAAAAGAGTCGCCTTCACTAAGTGGGCCCGCAGGCTATTTTTGGCGCAAGTCTATTTTTTAGACATATGGATCATGTCTATGGATTGCAGGTTGCTGTTTATGGATGATTGATCAAGTTGGGAAAAATAGATGGACTTCTATTTTTAGATCACAGCGGAGTGACTGCTCAGATCTAAATATAGAACAGTCAAATATTATTATCTCATAATAATATTTGGACTATAAACTTTGTCTTATTCTCTTAGAGCACTTCAGTTCGAGCTACGGATGTGGCACATGCAATTGCATGAAGGAAATATGTGGTTCTTATGGGTTAGTTGAATATTTGCATGCATGACTTCAGTTAGAACACAAGTGAGTTGAGTTTAGTGGACTGGAGGTGCAGTTGATGGAGTTGTGTTCAGTTTAGCTTTGTTAAACTGGTTGTATTTAGTCTAACTGCAAATAGACTAGAGATGAGTTGGGTGAATTAGTTATTAATTAATTCACAAGTTATTAACTCATAATACAACTAATGAATACATCAGTTAACTCAGTTGCATGTCGGTGCATGTTCAGTTCAGCAGGGACAGGTGTTAGAGGATCAGATTGCTATCAGTTGTGACTATAGCTGTGCATGATGATTTGCACAATCAATGGGATTGAGTAATGCCAATGAGATTGCATGGTTCAACCAAGGAAATACGAGTTTTGCTTCAATTCATTCATCAATATTCTCTTGCAGGATTGCACAGTGGAGGCAGGCAAGCAGTGGAAGAGATTTGGAGATCAGATCTGAGCTGTATTGTGTGTAACAGAGGTGGAGATACTTGTGAGAAGTATTATGCTGTGTAATGTTACATGACTCAATCATTAATATACAGATAGTTGGGGTTTTTAGCGAGATGCTTTCCCCGGGATACATACTGTGTTAATGTGTGAATGCTCTTGATATTTAATTGTTATTGATGCTGCTATATTGATGATCAACGTAGAGGAGCTTATGTATTGTGTATGTTTTCTGCAATAGTACATGATCAGGATAATCTCCATTGAATATGTGTTAAATTATTCAAAATTTCTACAAGGTTCGTCACCAATAATGATTTATAATAACGAATAATGACCGTCACCATTTCATATGAGCAATGGCGACGAACCTTAGCCTATGTCACCAAAACATTGAATGCCACCAAAAGTATAGGTGTTGTGGTGATGTTCAAGGTTTATCACGAATAATAATTATAATGACGGATAATGATTATCACCATTTCATTTGAACAACAGTGATTTACGGAGATTGACCTTTCATTGTCATCGCTATTGATGCATATATATAGTGGTATTCATTAACCGTCACCATTTCATATTTTGGTGAGGCGAAAAAAATGTCACCATAATCTCATTGGTGAGGTTCGAAAAATGTCACCATATGTTCATTGGTGAGGATCGAAAAATGTCACCATAAGCTCATTGGTGATGGTCAAAAGAGCGTTTGTCACAAAACATTGTTCGTCACCATTCCATATGAAAATCAGGGCACGATGTAATCAAACCACCAATCTCCTTCTTGTAAAGCAGGTGCTCTTCAATTGAGCTAGCACGCTTTAAAGAATTAGACTTAAAAAAAATTAAACCTTGAAACTTTATAATTTGTAAATTATACAACTTTCAATAAATTATAAAAATTTGTAAAGTCTTGGCAAATATTTTACTAAACAAAAAATATATCAAACTTGAATACTCAATTAGAAGTGAAACTTTGAAGACATCTATATCCTACAAATGACCTATAATTATCAAACTTAAAATCTACAATTACATTGTGGCAAAATTTGTTCATCACCATTCCATATGAATATCAGGGCACGATGGAATCGAACCACCAACCTCATACTTGTAAAGCAGGTGCTCTTCCATTGACATAACACCCTTTAAAGAATTAGACTTTAAAAAATTAAACCTTGAAACTTCATAAATTGCAAATTATACAACTTTTAATAAATTATAAAACCTTGTAAAGTCTTGGCAAATATTTTACTAAACAAACAAAAAAACATTAAATTTGAATATTCAATTAGAAGTGAAACTTTGAAAACATTTATAGCCTATAAATGACCTATAATTATCAAACTTAAAATCTACAATTACACCAAATATTTATTTCTAAGCTTGTGAATCATATAAATTTACCGTGACAACATAAAAATCTGCCTCTAACAACTTATTTACACGCTAAAAAGTAAAATTGTGAGTATATATGAAGAAATTATGACTAATGAGCTACATGCTAAAATCCCACTATCTATGGGGTCTAGAAAACTAATTGGGAGTGTTTATCGTTATTAATTAATTCAAGATGTCAAAATACAATGATCAATAATAATGATCCTAAAATGTAACCACTAAACATATGTTAAATTTGTAAACACAAAGTTTGGCTAATATCCATTACACCAAAAAAATATCCAAGGGGAATTCAAACACTTCCAAATCCACACCAAACACAAGTATCCAAAGATTCAATTGCATGGATAGAAAAAAATCACTCTCTACCTCTTAATGATAACTATGTCCTCCCACAAGTACTTCAACTAGCAAAGGGGTGTGAAGACAATAACCTCAAATAAAAAAGAACTACACAATATAAAAATACACTTCATCCCCCCTCTACATTTATAGAATAGATCTAGGGGAATAACAAAAATATCCATAGAGAATAGGATTATAGTGGGTAAAATAAAGGCGATAAGAAAAAAATAACCAGCAACGAAATCTACTAATTTGAACATGTGTCCACATGTACTTAAAAATTAGAGGAAACAAAAGAACCTAGCATGATTGATTATACACTTAATAAAATGGCATTTACTTATTTAGTAAAAAGGAAGAAAATCGCAAACCTCTTTTCTATTGCCATATGGAATAAATCCTCTATGTATGGCATTATGCTTTTGTGCTACACTCTATGCTTACACTCCAACATTAAAAAAAGAGTGGTTTCAGATAAGTCAGTCCATGCCAACTTAGTTTTGTATGACAATATACTACATTGTTGGTGTTTTTTATACTTCATATTTGGACTCATGATTAGGTAAAAGAAGAGGCTTTCAGGCAAAGGCCCCTGAAGACAAAAATTTATCATCAACAACATAAACACAGTCTAGCCTTGTATTCCATAGTCCTGTAAGTCATTGATTCTTTTGAAAAAAAACAACAGCGATAAATGATACAAGAAAGGGTGCAAATCAAAATCCAATGAACCAGTTGTTGATGGTGTTGGACTCGTCAACATTCAGGGGATCTCCCCGGTATGAAGTCCCAACTAGACCTCACACCGTTTGGTGTAGGAGTCCCATCCGATATGATGGACTAATTGCCATTATCTTATATATTTTCCTTAGCTCTTGCTTTTCAGCACATGAAAGTGGTTTATTTTGTCTTCAAAGAATGAGGTTCACGTGCTTGGTGAGTGCTTAGTGTCGCTTGTGTCAAGGTTCTTTCACTACAGAGGGAAGGGGTGAGAGTGAGTCTCAATTCGAAAGGGAATAGTCCTAACTCTATTAGAGACATGCAACATAGCAGGACATACGTGGCTTCCGGCAGAGTAGTCCACACGAATGTGGTAGTCACAAACACAAAGTGAAAAAATAGCGCATACAACACCCAATGGAATAGTCCACATGAGTGAGATGGTCGTTATACAAATTTTACATGAATGAATCTGTTGTGTGTCTGGTGGAATAGTCCACACGAGTGAGACAACATTAACAACTGATACAACACATTTCCAAAAGCATATGTATTAGAAAAACTGAAATAGTTCAATTGTCTTAATACAGGTTAAAGCAACATTCATTACAAGCATCCAAAGAATAGTTACACACAGATACAATACATGTGTGAAAACGTGTTGGCCTGTTAACGACCTTCTGAATTAAATGAAAATTCCAAGACACATACGTAAACCATTAAATCACTAACCCCGATAGTGGGTCATTGGAGCCATTGCTTGCTCCTCAAAGAAAAGACTACAGACTCTCAAGGATATGTGGGAGGAGCCAAGGTGAAAAGTCCTTTGCATATACAAGTGAGGGGTATATATAGCCAAGGGTGAACTTGACCCTTGTGACTCTCGACTTCCTTCATGACTATTTCACTTACATGACTCTTCATCTTTGTATGTGGGTCTCTCGGACTTCCACATTACATTACATTGATTACAATAGTATGGCCCACAATAGTGATGTGGATGAGATGACTCATGATATGAATCGACATGACAATGCTGGTATGTCCATGTTGATGATGGTGTCCATGTTGAGCTACAGTGTTGTTGAGTGATGAGTGTGCTCTTGGTGTATCATAGCTTCAGCTCCACATAGTAAGGCACTTAGAGTCTTTGATGGTATTAATGTTCTCTTGATGTTGCAGGTGCATGTATCCCCTTTGATAGTACTTGGCATACTTCATGTGTTCATGTGTTCGTGAATAAGTCTCTTAACATGCGCTCCTTGTTCATATCATTTGTCATTGTGTCATGTCTCATCCATGTACCTATATCTACAATCACTCATGAAGAGATGACATCAAATCCAGAAATATCCTAGTTGTTGACACCTAATCATGGGGGTTGGGTGAACACTTGTAAATAATGTAAATAGTAAATAATGGAAAATGAAGAGTCATCATGAAGTGAAACCCAAGAGTCACTCCCTCATGTGTATACCCATGAGTAATCTTAATTAATAAGAACAATTGATTTGAGGAGTTACCTCCTGGTTTGACATGGTATCAGAGCCAGCTCCATTTTGGGCATTCCAGTCTGCCCTTGTAACTCCCTTCTGCCTACGTTTTGCCTATTTTTCAGAACTAACACTTCTTCCATTGCTCTGAGGCCCAAACCCATCTTTGATACACTGTCATATTTGTTTTTCTGTTGTATGTCAGCTGGAGCGTGTGTATCAATTTTTTTGCGAAAAGAAGCGTTGAAGCATCCTACAATTGTACAAGAATTTGGCATCAGAGACGATGTTCGTGAAGCTCACATAGGAGAGCACCAGTGTCCCATAGGTAGATTCAAGGATAATGAACTCGAGCCCATGACAATTTTCATTTTAATATAATGTTGGTCATTCCTACAATGCATTGAACTTCTTGTATGCTGGTCATTCTTGCAATACGTTGGTTCATAAACCCTCTCTCTTTAAATCTATGTGTGAAGTTTTGATGGTTCTGAGGCCGTTTAAATACAATATGTATGGTGTGTTGAATAGTGTTGGTGAATGTTGTGAATGATATTGCACTATATGTGGAAATTGTGGTATGTAAATTCAAATCCATATTGCATCTAGAATTTTTTATAAAGGTCGTATGGGATTTTTTTCAATGGCATATTGTTGGTAAGTTTCATTTCTCTACATGAAAGCATATGATTCATGTGTGCATTGAAGGCCATGAAGTGCACTTAAGTATTGAGTACATATCTCTTGTGTTGCCGTGTATAGTGCATATGACTTAAATCAACTCCTGATCATACAGTCATTTTTTTTCGAACTCCATATGCTGTCGACTACTCAACCTATGGTTTTTTTATACAATGTTGTGTTTTTTTAATACCATACCTCTCACTGTGTAACCACTCTCTCCATACCACCAATACTTCTCTATTGTATTGATACCGCCCTGCCACTGTATTAAATCTCCTGATTTTTTAATACCTCCCTTCCCCTACCACCATTCGGTCAATACGTTGACCCTCCTCCATATAAACCTTCCCATAAACCCCCTCTCCCAATAATACCTCTACTCTATACATATCAGATTGTAATTTTTTTTTTACACTAGAACTACATTTTACCACCAGAAGTGTGAATTTTATACATTGGCAGCATAAGCATTTTTTTACAGTACACATATTTTAAAGTGCATTCATTGATATCTATTATGGGAGTGGTTCTGATCGGAAAATAAAACTATCTAGAATGGTCACGGAAGATCAAACACACTTTCATTTTTGATGAGCTATGGAAAGGAATTTGTGTAGGAGAAGGAGACAATGAATCAGAAAAGCCTACCTCAGACAAGGAATTTGTGATTTCGGAAAACAATAATAGCAAGGCCTATGCCTTGATTGTAGCATCTGTAAATGAAGAGGTGATTCACCATATTTCACCATTCTCAAATGATTTTGAAGCCTTACAGAAGTTGAAGGAACTCTATGACTCACACTCTACACTTGAAGTTGTCCAATTGATGATTAGATTGTTCCGTCTTGAATTACAAAATGATGATCCTCTTGCTCTTGCATTGGAAGTAAAATATATTATGCATGATATCAAAGTAACTAATGTTGAACTAGACATTCCTTTGATAGCTTTTGTCAAGGCACTTTAAACCAATTATTCAAATTATCTTGAGTCATTGCAAGCAAATGGAAACCTCAAAGAGATTACCTTTTGACTCCCTCGTGAATAAATTTGTTGAGAGAGAGAAATCTTTTGGGGAGAAGATAGCTCCTTAGTCTTATGAATAAGTTGTGTGTCTTGCACATAGAGAAGAATCATGCTCAATATTCTTCTAGAGGAAGAGGTGGTCGAAGATGAAGAGGAAGAAGAAATTTCAGAGGCAGGGGGGGCAGACACTCTCAAGGAGAAAAGTATGATCTTCATTGCATATGTTTCAATAGAGATGGATCACATGATCGATCCACATGAAAATTTCCTTGGGACAGAATTGAGCAAGAAATAAATCAACCCAAAGTTAAAACCAATGGAAAAGAGAAAGGTAAAGCACATGAATCCACTCACTATGTTGTGGAACATTGTAATATTGGAGTAAATGAAGACTTGTTTAATGCTTCACTTTCTTCCTGGAAAAATGATTCGTTGCTTGATTCATGAGAAACTTGCCACATGACTTTTAGAAGATATTTTTTTGAAGAATTTACTAAAAATGTTGATGGAGCATTATACTTTGTAGACAAATCAAAACTCAAGCCATAAAGGTTTGAGACAATCAGGCTCAAATTGCCCGGTCTTCCAGACTTTCTTCTACATGATATTTTATATCTCCCACAACTGATGATAAACTTGTTTTCCTTGGTCCACATCCACCAGCAAGGACACTCTATTCAAATGTTTGATGGAAATATTGAGGTGAGAAAAGCATCAGATCACTCACTTGTCATGATGGGGATAGAAGAAGAAAGGCTTCTCAAGCTGCAAGGTACCTCTACTTATGCACAAAATTTCTCATACAGTTCTCATTATGATGAAGGTACATTTCCATCAAGTCTTTTATGGCATGATAGATTTGGACACTTGAACTATGACAACCTTCGCTTGTTGAAGAAAAATGGTGTTATTGGTTTTCCTACATATCCTGAGAAAATTAAGCGATGTGATGCTTGTATTCTAGGAAAGGACATAGAAAACTTGAACTCATTCATTGAGATTTATGTGGTTTGATGCCTATTCCTTCTGCAAATGGAAATAAATATATGATCACATTTATTGATGACTACACCAGAATGTGTTGGGTTTATTTATTGGAGAAAAAATCTAATGCTTTTCAAACATTCAAGAGCTTTCACACATGGATTGAAAATGATGCACAATCTCATATTAGATCTATTCACACTAATAATGGAAAAGAATACACTTCAAATGAATTTGAAATGGAAAAGAATACACTTCAAATGAATTTGAAAACTATCTTTTCCAACATGGGATCAAACATCAAACAATTGTGCCTTATAATCCCCAACAGAATGGAGTAGCTGAAAGAATGAATATTACAATCTTAAATATGGTACATTTCATGATGTTTTTCAAGAATGAAAAATTGATTTTTTGGGTTGATGCAGATATATGTGCTATATATGTAAAGAATAGATGTCCATATAATGCTATTAGAAACAAGAAACCTTATGAAATGTGGTATGGCCACATTCCTTCGGTAAAGCATCTTAGGGTCTTTGGTTCCACTTGTTATGCCTTGATACCAAAAGTACATAGAAACAAACTTGGTGCAAGGATTCGTGAGTGTATCTTCTTGGGGTATTCAAATACCTCCAAAGCATACCGTATCTATGATAAAGTTAATAAAAAGTTTGTTGTATCTAGAGATGTAATCTTTGTTGAATCTTCCAAAGATGACAATGTTGTTGAGTGGCAACTTGATTGCTTGGATAGATTCAGACATGAAAAATCATTTCAAGAATTTGATAATCAATTTCCACATCTTGAAGGGGGGATTCCTATACTAGATTAATCTGTGGAATATTCTTCTGAAGCACTCTCTCCTCCACATGAAACTCCAACCACTAATGATACTTTGAGTGATGTAATTGACATAATTGGGAGACTCAATCTTGATTCATTCCCAACTCAGTCAACTGAGCAGCTTGGACCATATTAGAAAGGTCCCCCAAAGTGGCTGGAAAAGACACTGAAAGTGTTCATCCTGATGAGGTTCAAAAGACAAGAACAATAAATTCAACCAGACAAAATGGAGGTGATGTAGATGATTCTGATTCACCCATTGATATGGATGTTTCTTATGATTTTGAACTGAAATTGTCTACATATTTTGAACAAAATTCATGATGAATGGAAAGAATCGATGAAAAAGGAGTATGATGCCTTGATAAAGAATGGAACTTGGAAGCTAATTAATCCTCCATTGGGAACCAAACCAATTGGCTACAAGTGGGTCTACAAGAACAAGTATAAAGATGATGGCTCGCTTGACAAGCACAAATCCAGGCTTGTGGAAAAAGGTTTTTCACAGAAGGAAAGGGTCGATTATGAGGAAACTTTTGCCGCCATAGCAAAATGGGCTACCATCTGGACACTCTTTGCCCTAGCAACTTAGAAAGGTTGGAATGTCCATTAAATGGATGTAAAAACTACTTTCTTGAATGGAGATCTAAAAGAGAAAGTTTTTATCTCCTAGCCTGAAGGATTTGTTGTGAAGGGACATGAACATAAAGTATGAAAACTTGTGAAATCCTTTTATCGCCTCAAGCAAGCACCGCGAGCCTGGTATGAAAAGTTAATTGAGCATCTTCTGAAACTCAAATTTAAACCTTATGATCTTAATGATGCAACTTTGTTCGTCAAGAAATTTGGAAAAACAGTTGTATATCTTGTGGTATATGTAGATAATCTTTTGATGATAGGGAACAATGAGAGCTACATTGCATCCATAAAGAAGGAATTGAGGAAAGGTTTTTAAATGAATGACTTGGGCTATGTTCACTACTATCTTAGTATTGAAGTAACTCAACATCTAAAGTCTATATTCCTTTCTCAAAAGAAGTAAATTGAAGATCTATTGAATAGGTTTGGCATGGCTGAGTGAAATCCTCTAATTACTCCAATGGAACAAAACTTAAAGCTCACATTCATTGAATGAAAAGAAATTGAGGGTGCAACAAAATATAGACAACTTGTAGGAAGTATCAACTACCTGATTATTACCAGATTAAGCATTTCATTTTTTGTTGGAATCCTCTCTAGGTTTATGCAAAAGCCTTGTGAGGGACATTGGTCTACTACAAAAAGAGTTCTAAAGTAATTTAATGGAACTTAAGACTTTTGAATCAAGTATACATAAGTGGGTGACTTCAGCTTGATTGGATACTCCGATTCAGATTTCGGTGGAGACAAAGAAACTGGGGTATCCACTTATGGTTATGTTATGAGTCTTGGATCAGGAGCTGTATCCTGGAGATCACGCAAAGAATGAATTCCAACAGATTCCACAATAGAGGCAGAATATGTGGCAACAACTGAGGCAACAAAAGAAATTGTGTGGCTTAGGAAAATTATGGATTATTTGTAAGTAAAACAAGTACATTCAACTCCACTCATGATTGACAACACCTCTGCAATAAAGTTGGCCAAGAACGCAAAGTTCCATGATCGAGTGAATCACATCAATACAAAATACCATTTGATTCGACATCATGTTGAGGCCAAGACAATCCATCTACGCCATTGTTCCACTAAAGAGTAGATTGCAGACATCTTCACCAAAGCACTTGGAAGAGAAAATATTTAAAGATTCATAATGATGCTTGGACTCATCAACATCCCTTCAGATTAAGGTGGGGAATGTTGACATCTAATCACGGGGATTGGGTGAACACTTGTAAATAATGTAAATAGTAAATAATGGAAAATGAAGAGTCATGAAGAGGTGAAACCCAAGAGTCACTCCCTCATGCATATAACCATGAGTAATATTAATGGATAAGCACAATTGATTTGAGGAGTTACCTCCTAGTTTGAAACTAGTCTACCATGATGCATGATCTTTCGTTTTCAGGTGTAGGTGACTATGAAAGAGGACAAGCCTCTGAAACTACACAAAGCACATTTTAGGCTGTGATGCGAGCTCCAGGGCACTATCAAGGAAAATTGCATAGAGCTCACTGGGAGGCTGGGATGAGAAGTCCAGAATAGCAGTGACATTCTATGGGATATGGCTCAGTTGGGAGGTAGAATTGCGTAATTTTTTCAAATAGGACATTCTAATAAAATTTTGCAGTTTTTAGGAGGAACAACAAGTCAACTGATAGGGGGAACGATTGATGGAATTGCACAATTTTTTGGGATAGTGTACTGACAGGCATTGGGTGCCTATCCCTCATGTGTGTGCAATTTATTCAGTTAGAGGAGGCAAGCACGCTAACAACTTTTGTGCAATTTTTTGGAGGAGTGAAGCTCGAGGTCACTACCTTGTCAAACTGTCTGGTTGAATAGAGGGAGGCCTAATAGATTGGCTTGTAGGCAATGTAGAATGAAATGGCTTCTTGGGTAACTTATGCATTGTTATGGTGACAATCAGCCAAGTTGATGCCATGATTGCGCAATGCAGAATGCCTAGGAGGAATCCTCAATCTATGTGCAATTCTCGACAGTAGTACTTGATCACTGAGGGCTGAAACTGCGCAGTGCAGCTCAGTGGAGGTCTGACTGATGGTGGGTGGTCTGGTCGATATATTTTTGGAAAAATGACTAAGTGTGTGAGTAAGTGGACTTATGTATACATTACCTTGGGAGCACACACTCCACATGACTTGACGACAAGACACCTTGAACCAACATGACATCATATGCTCAGTGTTGCATACAACTTTGTGTGTGAGCGTTATAGATGCTTACATATCGAATACAACTTGTACACATGAAGACATACTTTGAACATGGCTAGAACATGACTGCAAGCATGACATTTTGACCAACATGCTAAAATATGTCCGTTGAATGGTCAAGCGAGGAGGGTGCAAAGACTCGACACGAGCTCACAGGATGAGCCCGAGTGTTTTCAAACATCAAGGAAAAAACCAAGGAAGGCTCTAAAATTGGATGCGAGCCAAATATTGAAGGGTGTTGTAGCCGCTACAACACTTGGCGACACACTGGTTGAATACTAGCTTCTTTGTTTTGATCCATTGACCGCAGAAGGCCTCGTTCTATCAAGGAGTATTGAATCATTGTGCGGGTTACTTTGGCTTAACCAATTTTCCCATGGATAAACATGGTTCACCTTTTTCCAACTATGTCAAACACAACAACAAGTTTCAGCTTGATCACAACGTTTCAAAATCAGGAAGGGTAGTTTGGGTCACGAGTTTAAAATTTTCAGAGTATTAGTTTTCATCTCTGGTGTTGCTCCGCAGTTAGTAGGCCTAGATAGCACCTCTACAGAGTCACGTAGGAACACATGCATTGCTCCACTTCCAGCAAGCCCGGTCAGTACCCCGTTGGAGTTCCATGCTTCACCTCTCTATGCAGGAAGCATTTCTCTTCTTTCGCCTTTGTGTGTATATCTCTCTCTCTCCCATCTCTCTCTCTCTCTCTCTCTCTCTCTCTCTATATATATATAATTATATATATATATTATAAAAGAGGACTGTGCATAGAAACTTATTATTTTGGGTGGAAGAGGGATCTGACTTATTGAGAGCAAAAGAGGTTGTTCCTTGAGAGAAGCATGTAAGACCTCTGATATAGGTTTCCTCATTTAGATTTTCCCCTTCTCTATTTCTACTAGTTGGATGAGCTTGAACACAAAGAACAAATATGAGTATAGGCATGGGGTTTCCCAGTGTGGACACAGGTCCATGGTTGGACTAGAGCTTCCCTTATAGACAACTCGTATTTTTTGTCAAGACTTCATCGGCTGAAGGTTATAACCAAGCACAGAGAAGACGAAGCAAGACTTGGCCAAGTGCTTCAGTGTCACAAGACTCTTTTGATCTCAACTGCATACTCATTCAAAATCCAGAACTTAGTAGAGGGAAACACTTATTGACAAAACCAAAAATAGCATGATACTAAGTAGACAAAACAAAATGGAACAAAAATAGTAAATAAAAGTGAAAAGACAACAAGTAGTAAACAAACTATGTACATGGCGCGGGGCGTGGCCCCGACTTACTGAAAGTAGTGCTTGATATCTTGGTCATTAACAAGAAGGTTGTTAATACTCCCGTAAAGTGATTACAGATGGTACGTGTGTGGGCCTAGCTTCTCCTAAATAGTATATGGGCCAATCCACAGGGACTGGAAATTTGTATGTTTGCCTTTGTCTTCATGGGGTTTGTCCCACTTCAAGACTAAGTCACCCACATCAAATTTAGTGTTCGTTGTAGACTTCTTGTCAAACCATCTCTTGATATGGTTCTGGTGGAGTGTGATTTTTTCTTTTTCTTTCATCCTTTCTTCCTACAACTCGTGAAGTGTATCCATCCTACATTGAACTAGTAGACAAGGATTCCCTTGGGATTATTGGGACAATTAGAGCGCAGGCAAGTAGATGTTTAGAAGAAGGATGACTTCTTTCCCATAAACTAGGAAGTATGGTGAAGTGTTTAGAGAGGATTTGGGTGTTATGCAGTCAACCCATAAAGCCTTTGTTAAAGAAGAGTGTCAGTTATGTTGTTAAGAGTAAATGGTCTTCTTGATAATGCAGATAAGGTTTTTATTTGTAAATTTTGAGAGACCATTTCCCTCTGGGTAGTAGTTAGATGAGTGTTTAAGCACAATACCATAATGCAATGAAAAATCATAAAGCTTTAAAGACGAAAAGTAAGTTTCATTGTCAAACAAAAGTAATATCGGAACACCAAATCATGAGATGATGTTTTGTTGGAGGAAGATGATGACTTCCTGGTCATTCATGTCCTTAAGCAGAATTGCTTTTGTCCACCGTGTGAAGTAATTTGTAGCTGTCAAGATGTAGTGATGTTGTTTCGACAAAAGTGGGAGGATTTCCCTGATAATGTTTAGGCCCCACTAGTGGAATGATTCAATCACTGCAACAAGGTGTAGTAGGGTTGTTGACCTTCATGTTTTTTTGGCACATCGCTGATGGACAAGGCACTTGCGGGCGTAAGTGTGTGCATCCTTTAATAATGTGGGCTAGTAGAAACCATCTCACGCAACATTGTGCATAGTGGTATTTCCTGCGAAGTGGCCCCCAGATAGTCATCCATGCAGATCATGGAAGACCTTCTTTGAATCATGTGCCTCCAGGCACCTGAGCAAAATTATGGTATTGTGTTTTCTGTAAAGCACCCTGTGCACCAAATGATAAGGTAAAGGTTTGAGGTGAAGTGCCCTCTTCTGTCTCATGGAGAAGTGAGAGGGTATGGTTCCATGCTCAAGGTACTGGGGCACATATTCATACCAAGAGTTTCCGCATGAAGTGGGTGGTGCTCACTCTATGTCGTACATCTTGATTTCTTGCTCCCAACGAGCAAGATCTTCTTCTTCCTCCCGTGCATGGACTACTTTAGCTATGAGTATGTAGAGACCATGACCCTTGATAGTGTGAAATGGATTGATGTCAAGATCATACTCTTGTAATCTTGTCATCTAGTTCACACGTATTTCACCCAACTCTTGTTGTACAAGCAGTGATTAGACCACTGGGTGTGGTACAAAGACTGTACAATGGCTCTTTAGTAAATATGGTCTGATGTGTTTCACCGCCTTGTATACTGCATATGCTTGTTTTTGAATGGCAGGGTAGTTGAGTTCAGTTCCCTACATGCTTATGCTCATGAAGGAGATGGGACGTTCATCATTCATCTCATTCTTATGAGTGAGTACTGCTGCAAGTGAGTTGTTGGAGGCGAAGGTGTATAAAAAGAAATATTTGTTAAATTTGGGCTGTAAAGTGTAGGAGCATCTGATAGAGACTAATTGATACGGGTGAATTCATTCTTTTCCCTCTTGCCTCGATTGTAGACTACATCCTTCTTGATCATGTCTTACATTGGTTTCACTATCTGCGCATAATTCGAGATGAACTTTTTAAGGAATTTTATCTTTCCCAAGAAGGACTGCACTTCTTTCTTGTTGGCTGGGTGAGGAATCTATGTAATGGTCTGAACTTAGTCCAGATCAACCTTTATCCCACTTCTGGCAATGATGTGCCCAAGGAGGTTCCCCTCAGACACTGCAAATACACTATTTTTGGGATTCAGGGAAATCCTGTATTTATCACGTTGCTCGAATATATTCTTCATATGGCATATGTGGTCTGACTATTTTCTGGAAAAGACATTCACATCATCAAGGCACATCACTACACTTTGTTTGATGAGTCTACGAAAGGCGATGTC
The DNA here is from genome assembly GCA_000404065.3 of Pinus taeda. NCBI lineage: Eukaryota > Viridiplantae > Streptophyta > Pinopsida > Pinales > Pinaceae > Pinus > Pinus taeda. Next base: position 128,058 of record APFE031275623.1, on the reverse strand, counting down.
CATGGCACGGTGAAAATTTGCGCCTACATTCATGAGCCCAAATGGCATTTTCCTGTATGTGAATGTACCCCACTTGGTACAGAAGGTAGTCTTTAGTCTTTCAGGTTTTGCTACCAGAACTTGGTTATAAGATGAAAACCATCGAGTAACGAAAACATTTATGCCCCAGATACTGTTTGTAAAATATGCTTCATTGATGACATGGGGTAGTTGTCTTTGTTCGAGGCGTGATTCAAGTTTTGGAAATCAATGCATAAGAGGATATCCCCAAGCTTCTTATGTATAGGAACTAAGTTAGAAACCGACATGGAATGACAAAATCTGTAAATGATCCATACATCCAACAACTTAATCAACTCTTTCTATATGAGGGTTTCAAGTGATGAATGTGCTTTCCTTAGCAGCTTCTGTTGAAATGTCTTGACCCCTTCCTTGATTAGAATCACATGTTAGATTATTCGTGTGTCGTATGTTTTCAGATCATCGTATGTCCACATGAACACATCCCGGTACTGTTTGAACAAGTGGACAAATTCTTTCCACTCCTATTGTGTGTAACACGTACAGAGATTAATGAACTTAAGATCTTGTTCTATTCCCAAGTTTATTTGTTCATGCATCATGGTGGAACTGTGGGTTTTGTTGTTCCTTGGACCATGAAAGCGGTTCTACAAGTCATAGATATTTTCGAGAGATACCACACCCTTGGAGATGAGGTTTCCTTTCTTTTCAATAGTTGTAGCTTACAGGTACTGCTCATGCTCATATTCGTCAAGCATCCTTGAAGACATCAACATTGGCCGTGAAGTGGATTATCTATTGATCATCGTAAAAAACAAATAAATTAGTTATGTTATCAGGGATATATGGCTTATCCAAAATTTCAACAGTAAATCTATCCATAAGAGGTGACATCCTAGTAGTTGCGTTTGTTGAGGCATCGATAGATGCATTACACATTCTTGGCACAACAATGATATTGAATGCTTGGAAGTTAGATATTAGTCGTGATACCTCTTGCTGGTAACCTTTGAGATGAGGTGACAAATAGTGTATGGTGTTACGTACCTTTGATACCATTATTTTTGAATCACCTACCACTTTGAGCGCTACAACGTTGACGTTAATGGACTTGTGCAAGCCCAATATGAGTGCTTCATATTAAGCAATGTTGTTCATGCACTCGAACTCCAAGCAGTTTGAGATAAAAAATTTCATGTGCTTTAGGTCTATTAAAACACACTCAGCTCTAGAGCCATCTTGTGTCTTTGATCCATCAAAATACCCAGTCCACAACTCATCTGTACACAGACCGCTTGACACGATAGTACTATTGCTGCTACTACTACTGCTACTACCACTAATGTTACAATGTATTGTACAAGTTTTATTTCCATCAGTTGGGCAAGGAAGGAGACCCAACTGCGTGTCTGGTGGCGTTGGAGCTGGCTGTGCGAGATAACACCCTAGCTATGTTTCCAAGAGGTAGTTGTCGAACATGAGTTCCGTGAAAGCCAACGGTTCGTTCTCACCATTGATGGGAGTGACATTGTGACTCATGTATCTCTTAGATAACACTCGGATCTGATTGCTTTTGTGTTTTACAGAAGCCATAAGTGTGACTAGTCTGTAGCAAAGTACCCATTGAACTTGCTGGACCAGTCTCTTCTAAGCAGTAAGCCATACACTTCTAGTATGTCCATAATGAAAATATTGATGCACTGGTGAACTCGATTGTCATGAGATAATCAAATGATCACATCCCAAAGTTCACTAATGGTTGGTACACACATTCAATCTAGTTGGATGATCTCCGTAGATGTCTTACTCCATGGCGCATTGATCTGCTTGGCAATGGAGAGTGGCATGACATTGGCTGATGCATCAGAATCAACCAAACAATTGTGAACATTGCAGTTAAAAATTTCAAATGAAATCAAGAATGGAGGTAAAACAACGTTTTCTTCTTCCATCTAGAATGTGTTGAGCACAATTGTGAGTGAATCGGGATATGTGTTTTCTCCCTTTATAGTAGAAGTTGTGTTGTCTGTGGATGTTTTCCCCAATGTGTGCAACAAAATATCCCGCTAACCCTGGATCTTAGCTAACTCGAATAAAGAGATGTTTGCATGAGTTTTCTTCATATCTTCCACAATATTGTAATGAAGAGTGGGTAAATTCACCGAGATATCCAGGGTTATACTCGTGTTTATATTATCTGACAGAGTGTTCTGAAGTTTATTGCTCATGGATGTACTCTTGTTCGTAGCTATCTTCCTAGGATTACTTTGTGTTTTCTTCTTTTGGATGACTGGTGGATTGAACTTCCTCAACAATTCAAGCCTTCTGTTCATCTCCCCAATCGTAGGGGGAGCCCTTTGAATTATGAGATTGTATTGACCACTTTTCTTTGGGGGCTGCTTCTCGATGTTCATTTTATGTGCTTCTTACAAGAATTGATACAAGTTTATCACCTACCCAGTGTTGGGTGCCTCATCAGATGCAACATCTTCCTCATCGTCTTTGTCTCTCAGCAAATACTGCACATTTTTTACCACGTTTGGCATATGATTTCATATCGAGTCTGTAACTTGTTTCCATTCCGGACAAGCCCCTTCCGGGTGACGGTCTTCAGGGAATGAGAAAAAATATTCGTTCATGCATAGTTCCATCTGGAACATTGAGCTAGATCTTTGTGTAGTTTTAGCCGGGAAACAGTTGATGCGTGATGACATGCTCCCCTTATATTGTCTCGGAGGCCGACTACTCACAAATGTCTTGATCATTCATTTATTTAGCTCAGACACCTTTATTGTCAAGTTCTTGACAAGATGAATAAGGGTTTCAATGTCACTTGCTTCCTTGTCTTTATCCTTGCTCGCTGTAGTCTGGGGCTTCTTGCTCGCATATTTGGAGTCTTTTGTTGGTTCGTCATCCTTGATGACTCTAATCACGTGCAAGTCTTTTTCCACAATGGTTGCCTCTTTGTAGTTCTCTAGTAATGTTGGTTTTGTAGCCTGCTTGATGAACTGCGCAATACTAGTTGGTAGCGTAGACGTATAATAGTCACCATTGATGCAGTCATGAGGTTTTGTGTCTGCTACAAACTTGTTCAATATGCACAAAAACCTCTAATTAAAATCTTTTACTTTATCTTTTGACTCCATCTTCAGACTTCCCAACTCTTTGAGCAACATGGCAGGGGTCTTGTCATCAACAATTTTTTCTAGGAACATCCTTTTGAACATACCCCAGTTATGGATGGAATTGACATGAAGGCTTGTGGCAAAGTAAAATTATAAGTGCGGACATGAATGAATTCCTCTAGCTCAATAACGGGTTTAGCCACAACAGATACATTCTATGGAAGATTTCCTTAGGTTAGAATCAATCAAGAGGGCCTACCTCTTGGTTGCTTATCCTGCTTGATGATGTCCTCACTTGCTCACTCCAGCAATCTCTCACTTCCTTCTTCAAGTTCTTGAAACAAGTGAACAACAACAACACACAAACATAATAATAGAAAAATTGCAATTCAACCTACTTAATGAGTCAAGAAGCATTGAGACATGAATATGTAATAATACAAAACATGTAGGAAATCAATCGATAGTTGCATATATTAATATCAAAGAGAGATTACAACCATTCGTCTTGATGTCACAGTCTTCCTTTGACAAGCCCAAGTTCCGAAACACTTCTACTAGCACTCCATGATGGCTTCAAACAACAATAGTTTAAAGGCTCTTCCCTTTAGGCTTCACTCCAAATCAAACACACTTCTCCCTCACACAACTAGATGGCTATAACTAGTAATAGCTTGCTTTTCTAATCAAAATAATATACCCACACTCAACCAACACTCTAACTAGCTTTTGCTTGGGAAGAAGGGATGTTTATATAGGAAATATGGATGGGAGATGGATCCTCTTCTCATGGGAGAAGGAATTATCCCTTGAGGTAGTTCGATCATTTTAGGGGAAAGGAGCCCAAACTATCATCCTTGACCCCATCCAGCCAAACTATTTACCAGACTTCCGTTACAGAGCTTCTAGAGCTGGAAGCTTCGGCTCTAATTTAAAACACTTTCCATAACAGGACCGACACAACTAAGACACAACCCAGTCACTCCGATCAGTGCGAGGAGTAGTGCTAATCTCTACACATCGGCACTGGAGAGACAAAGGTCATTAGCACCGGCCTTGTAAACTGGGAAAAACAAAAGTTTTAGGGGAAACAGTGCAAAAGGGAAATGATATTCTCATGGAGAGGGACATGATGGGAGTTTCTTCATGAAGGCAAAGCATGTGGGGTTCACTCTAGAGGTCCTCCAGGATCACAGCACGAGTAGTACAGGGATAGTGACAAAATCATGTGTAACAGATGCCCCCTAAAGCGTGAAGGCCGAGTTGGAGTGAGGGATGAAATTCTTTATAAATCAATGCAGGGAACCAGTCTGTCATCGAAAAACCTGCAGGCAAGTATAGATACATATGCATAAACTGAGATCTCTATCAAATGATACATGAATCATGGCATGGATGCAGGCATCTAGAGAATGATCATGTAAATGGATGCATGTATGGGCACCACCATCCATCAAAGAGGATCATAATGAAACTAAGGTATGGATGCAACCATCCAATAATGAGAAGTATCACATATGATAACTCATGGTCTAATCGCAGCCAGCCATATCAAAGAGACATGCATATCATCAAAAACCATGTCACACCACTTCGCAACCTGGACTTATGTGATCTAAGTCCAAGGTCTTGCACTCCAACACGACCTGATAAAAGTACAGATCCTAGCATGTGAATAGATGTGTTGACATTGAACATGTTAGAAAGTCGCTTGATTAACAGTCAATGATGTAAACTATTAACAAGCATGAGAGAAACAACCAATAATGACAATGGCCCTCAAGGTATTATCAACACAATTCATGGAATGTGAATACAAGAACTGAAGTCGAACACTCATGAAATCACTTGATCAAAAACCAATGATGTGAACTTGTCTTCGAGTGTGAAGAACTTGCCATTAAGGCATGCAAGCTCTAAGGTACTAGAAGGGAGTTTCTCGGTCAACTTCCCAGATAATGAGTTGAAGTCAATGAAAAGTGACTGTGTCGAAGGAGGGCCATAATGAATCCCACATCATCGATGCGAGACGAGAGGATGCAAAATGATTTTGGATGATATAGAGAAACAGAGGTAAGTGTAACTACAGAAGGACAACTCTTGAAAATATCAACGACACAACTAGAAGTTTGGAAGCTTTTGGATCCATGGGATCGGAGGTCATAATGATTTGGCAGAGATCAAATGAAAGGAAAAAATGAACGACCCAAACCTAGGAAGGTCAATGATACTAAGGAGGATGTCCCAACCTGACACGAAGCAAAGAGTGTCATGTTCAAGAGTAAGCCACTGACACGACTCGATAGATTTCCATAGTTTCCCCTACCATTTCTGGCAATTACCTCAATTATTTTTTAATTGCAAGCTTGAAGGGGATAGCATATGTGTGCACTGTAAGTTCATCCTTTGGATGAATCTGACCTAGTAAGTTCAATGAGCCCTAGGAAGGATAAGCTCATGTTCATCATGGTGACAAATCCGATGTAATTAAAAATTTTTAACGAGTTTGACAAAGGTGTAACTCGGTATCTTTTTCATGTTTAGAGAGTTTGAAAAAGACACATAAAAGAAAACTCCACATGGTCCCTTTTTGTACATTTGTGTCTCTCAAGCCTAAAAAGGTAGAAACAATACTTGAGAGAACCGCTTGACCATTTCAGTCAAGGAGTAACTTTTTCGTAAATAGTGCATCCCAGACCGAAAAAGGGGTAAACTTATACTGGGCACACGATGTTTCGCATCCATTAATGAGTTAAAAACGATAAGGGCTCGGCCATCTTTTCGCTTTTAAAGGGTTGGAAAAAAGTTGAAAGTGGACCCCCAATTCTTATTCTTTTTAACGAGTCAAAAATGGAAAAAATACTGGGCAATATTTTCATATGAGTTTAACGAGTCGAGAAAAGAGTTGGAATGTGACTCATCGCCATCGCTGAACATCCATCACCTATTGTTGCACAAGTAAGGCAAAGTGTATTATCAAGTCCGTGAGGTAACATAAGTCAAAAATATTTACAAAACCTAATATTTTGATGAAAAAATGAATAAAAAGGGGAAAAGTAAATATATTTTTACCATTTACCATTTTACCTTTGCAGTGAATACTTTTTACCCACTTTTTCCCTACTTTTTTAGAGTAGATTACAGGAGATCCGGGAGGTTAATCGATGAGCCGTCAGTTTCAGGTAATACCCGAAGCCCTGAGCTCCATTTTCATGCTAATCATTTCTATTTTTAGCCATTTTTAAAGATTTTTAGGGAGTTTTTTGAGAAATTTTTTCACCCTCGGTCGGCGCGATTTCCGGGCATGGGATCGTACCGGCCGAGGGTGATTTGCATAACCATCCATGCTAACTGGTGCAACTATTCCTAAAATAGGTGCGCTGACACTGTGGATAGGGAAAAACCATTTTTCTCAAGAATTGACCGTTAAACCATGAATTTTATGTGCTAAAATTGATGATTGACTCAAATAAATGGCTTTTGTAGGAGAGAAATTGCCGAAAATGGTGGATTGGAAGGAAAGAGAACACAAAGATGTTGAAACATGGGCATCGAATGATCCAAATTTCCTGGAAGCTTTGAGGGCGTGTGGGCTCCTTAAATTTTTCCTGACACCAAGAATGTGAGCCCAACACGAGTTTCTTTTATACTTGAAAAGCCTTTGGGACATCAATTGCGAGATTTTTGTCATTGGGGACTAGGAGATGGCGTTGAAAACTTTAGATATCTACTTCATCACTGGACTTCCTTGTAGAGGTGAGCTAGTGAACTTGTATGGGTCATGTCTGATCGGGGCAAGCATATCTTCCCTACTTGCCGAGCACTGTCTTGAGGCCCTAAAATCCAAGAGTGGGAAGATAGAAATTTCTAGTGTGTAGGATCTGACATTGAGGGTGCTTTTGTTGACTATCAACAGAGTGGCGGGGTCCCAGGTAGAACATGAGACTAACAAGTTGAAGTTCATTTATGCTATTGACTTCACAGCTCCTACGATCTTCAACTAGGCAGAGGCCATGAAGATGAACATCAAATGCTAGTTATCCAATGCTAAGGTGAGGAATCTGAAGCAATTTGGCTTCAGATCAGTACTTGTGACCTTCTTCTTGGAACGAGTGCCATTTTTCCAGTATCAGTTCACTGAGGTCGATCCTCCTGCACCACGTGATCTACAGATGGCCTGCTAGAGTCATCTGATTCCCAGGATCACTGGGAGTCAGCATATGTCATACCGATCAACATTCTTCTCATGGCTACGACGATAGAAGATCATCGTGGAGGACTGGCCATACAACGACACTGATTTTCATGGAGATCCAAATATTCCCTTACCAGATGGAGAGGACTTCGAAGACGAAGGTAAAAAATCAAAACTTTTTTATTTTGATTTTTTTTAATTGTTTTTGGTATATGCATGCTTATAAAATTTCTTTGGTTTATGTAGATGTTGGACCAGAGCAACCGGGATGTCACCAATAGCTAGGCGTGTCCCTCGTCCTATTGATGCCATCACCCGTTATCAAGAAGGGAGTAACAACGGGGAGGAGATTGTAAGGAACCTTGAGGGGTTGACTCATGGTATCCCAGAGTATGCTCGGATAGGAGACATGCCCCGGTGGTACCAGAGGCACATAGTGGGAGTCTCAGATCAGATCTATCGACTGTTGAGTAGGGTTGCATGAGTTGTCTCATGCTACCATGACCACCATGCTAAGTAGTTCCTAGGCCCAACACTTACATATTTTTTGAGGCTTGCATGCGACAAATGTATGAGGCCTGGGAACCGCTGATGTTATTATAGAGACACATATTATTTTTTGCGGTTCTAATGTATCAAACATTCTCTCTCTCTCTCTCTCTCACACACACATACACACACATATATATATGCTGTATTTTCCCATATATTATGGTACAAATGGTTTGTCTTATCTTTTACATGTTTCGTAAATGTCTATCCAATACGTAATTAGCTAATGCATCTATCAATGTATTCATGCGTCTAGGAATATGATGATATGTAATATAATCAAAATATCTTTCCAATAGATGGATACAGAGATACATTCGTAATATTTGAGGGTTCCTGACAGAACATTGCACGTTGAGTTGAACGATGACAAGTTGTGAATCCAGGTTGACAACCAATTCTCTGATGCCCAGAGCGATGGCTTCTGACAACAATTCGATGACCACAATGTATTTAGCAATGTTATTGGTTTGATGATCCAGGCAGATACCTTGAAGGTCAATCAACTCACTGGTAGGGTCATAGATAGCCCATGTCGCAGATGATAAGTTTCGGGTACTATGACAAGCACCATCGACGAAACCAATGTGAGAAGTTACAGACGTCTGCAAAGAAAGAAAAGAATAGTAAACAGGAAAGTTGTTTGAAAACTATCACACAAAATCATGTTGTACAAAAATTAATCACACACTAATGTACATAAGTAACCATGCAAGGTGACCTAAGCATAGTACTTTTTTAGGTAAAGCCCGTTTCGAGGCTTATCGAGAGGATTTCCTTCATAATCAATAAGCTCATAGGCTCCTTTATACAAAATGCGTTTTACAATATAGGGACCATGCCACATAAGTTCAAACTTGCCTACCCCTAGCTTATCATTAGCTTGGTTGTATAGCAGGACCAAATCACCCTCAGAGAAAGTGCGAGGGGAGACCAACTGATCAAAATGGGATTTGACCCATTTCTTTTGTGCTTCGATTACCAAGGCAGTGTGACGATGAGTCTCGTCTAGTCATTCTAAATATAAGAGGCATTCCTCTTGAGGCGATGTTTCAGGGAGGATTTCAACATCTAACTTGAGTGAAGGAATCTCACATTTGATCGGCAATGTTGCTTCTAGACCACAGACTAGCTGGAAAGGTGTGAAACTAGTTGCGTCTTTGGTCGAAGTTCCGTAGGCCCACAAATTTGAAAAAGCATGATATGCCAATTTGACTTGTGCATCCCAATAGTACGCTGAAGCATGGTGACCAAAACCTTGTTCACGGCTTCAACTTGGCCATTGGCCTGAGGTAATATGGGGTTGAGCCATCATGGTGCAAGCCTAATGTAGATGCCAGTTCTGCCATCATGTAATATTTGAAATGGGAGCCATGGTCTGTGACAATGGCTTGGGGTATGCCGAACCTGGAAATAACATGGTTAAAAAGGAATTGAGCTACCATCTTACCATCTGCAGAATATGTTGGCATCGCTTCATCCGATTTGGTGAAATAATCCATAATGACGATAATATAGCCATGCCCCTTGGCCGAACAAGGGTCACATGTCATACAATCGATGCCCCATTTTGCAAAGCGACCAATGGTAATGACGGGGTGTATGTGAGTGGGTTGGGGTGGACACGTTGGTAAATTTTGCATTTGTGACACTTACAAACAACAAGAATGTAGTAGTATAACCAGACATATGACCACCACATGCCCAGGAGTGGCAATCATTGAGAGCTCTTTCAACTTCCTCAATCGTGAGGCATTCGTGAAGAACATAATCGACACCGACACGGTATAAAGTATCGCCAATAATACAGTAGGTTTGGGAATGATGCTGAATCCTTCGATGATCATCCTTGGTCAACGCGGACCGGAACATGGAGTTTTGGAGATACATGATGATATCACCGTACCATGGATCAAGGGTGCTAATAAGGAAAAGGGTGTCATCTGGAAGCTATTCATATGCACAAGTAGGGAGAGGTTTGTAAGGAAGGGAACAAATCAATTCAGTGAAAACAAGCGACTTCTTAGATTTGGCTGTAGTGAAGGCCAAATCGAATTCTTGCAGGTAACGGTCGATTTAAAATACTTCCCCCCAACAACCGACGAGCTAGGATATAGGTCATAGGGTTTCATTCAGAAATCACTATAGTTGTACATAAAAGGATATAGTGTCAAAAGTGTTGAACAACCTAAACAATAGCCAAAGCCAAATTCTTGACATGTCCATAACACGCTTTAGTGGCGAGGAGGTTCCAACTAAGGTAGTAGATCACATGTTCGCTTCCTTCGTCGTCGTCTTGGACCAACACCATAACAATGGTGGTAGGGGTTGCGGCTATTTAAAGGAAGTAATCTCGATAATATTCTGGTGGATGCAACAGAGGGGCATTTATGAGGATGACCTTCAGATCATAAAAATATTTTTGGGCCACCACATCCCATGCAAAGGGCATTCCTTGTTTGAGCAACTAGGTAAATCCTATGGCTAGCCTGACATAGTTGGCTATAAAACGATGGAGAAAGTTGGCCTTTCCTTGCAGGCTCTGGAGTTGGTGCAATGAAGATGGAGGGGGTAAATTTACAATGGCCTCAATTTTTAGTAGATCTAGGCGAATCCCGTCGTTGGAAATGATGAAGCCGAGGAGTCATCCTGATTCCACAAAGAAAACACATTTGTGTGGATTTAACTGAATGAAATAGTGTCTGCAGCGTAGAAAAATCTATCGATGATGCTCTGTGTGATCTTGGCACTTACGAGAATGGGTAGGAAGGTCATGCAAGTAAGGCTAGACAATGTTGCGAATATCATGAAACCCATAGGACATTGCCTATTGAAAGGTGGCTCCATCATTTTTGAGGTTGAAAGGGAGCTTCTTTTATGTGAACGTACCCCATGGGCAGATAAAGGCTGTCTTTTCTTGGTTAGACGTGTGATATTAATCTAGTTATATCCAGAAAAACCGTCCATAAAGGAAAAGATATCACTCCCAGCACATTCATCAATGATTTGATAAATGAAGGGAGTAGGATAGTTATCTTTAGGACATGCATGATTAAGATCTCGATAATCCACGCAAATGCAGATCATGCCTTGCCTTTTAGTCACTAGACAATATTAGACACCTAGTATGTAAGGGGGATGGGATAGATGAACCTAGCTTTGAGAAGCTTTTTTACTTCACCCTGAATAGTAGTAGCCTTCCTAGGGTGCACTAGGTGAAGCCGTTGGCGAACAAGCTTCGCATGCGGATACATTGGTATTTCTTGCACCACAATGATACGATCGATGCCAAGCATTTCTTTGTAAGACCATGCAAACACATCATAGAATTCCTGAAATAGATGAGTATATGTATTTTTCTCATATGGACAACAAGATACCCCAATATGAATGTGTTCAACGACATCGGGTTTGATAGAAATGTCAATCGATATCATTTGGGTAATAGTACCTAAATTTCCTTCCGACCATACTTCATGAGTAATAGTCGGTGGCGGAAATGGAGAAGAGGACTCTTTAAAAGCGGTAGACATGACTACTGAGTGAGGCAGGAAAGGGATCGATGATGAGTATTGTTCCATGGTGGTTCCTCGAGAGACATGATTTCTATGATACCTTCATCAGCGAGGAAGGTCTTAGCTAAGGGATCAGATGATTCCAAAGTGCGAAGCTAGGGGGATTGAGAGTACATATCGAGAAAGGTCTTCGACATATGAGAATCAGAGGATACAGAGTTCAAAGCCAAAACAATTTCCACGTAATTGACTTTGGTGGGACTAAGAAACATGACCTCGTCCCAAGCATCAACAATATCTGGTGCAGGTATGACCCAGGGATCAAATTTGACTGAGACCATATTGATAGAGGCAACATGAGGGGGTGGGAGTGGAAAAATTCCCATTAAGGCAAAATCTTGGAAGAGACCTGCCTCCACACTTTCATAGGGAGCACCAGAGTGCTTGACATATGGAACATTGCCATTCGAGGAGGAAGAGGCAAAGAAAGATAGTTGATCGACAGTGACAATCTTCCCTTAATGGGGAAAATAGATCATGTGAAACAAAGAGGAGGCCACGACATGCATGGCATGAGTCCAACTTCAACTAAGTAGAATATTATAATTGAGATTTACATCAACAATCTCTACTTCAACTTACACTATCTTGCCTTCTAGGATGATGGCAAGGTTAGGTAAGACACCGAAGGGTCATGAATCACACCCATCGAAAGCTTCAAAAGTGTTTGGAGACTGGTTTAGTGCAAGGAAACCAATAGCCTTCCAACATGCAGTTGACATCATGTAGGTGGAAGCACCTTCATCGATGACAGTGCGGTGGAGTAGAAACTTCGAACTCATCTGGAGAAGTGATTGGAGCATCGCCTTTGGGTTCCATGTTTGAAAACAAATGACGATGAATGGTCGAATGTGTACTGGGTGATAGTTCCAAAGGAACACCCAGCTGGTCATACAGACTGTAAGGACATTGTGGTGATATCTCAACAGTGTGAAATAGAGGGTTCATAGGATAGATAACCAGTCCAAGCTGATCGTTAGTGGTCAATGAGTTATCTTGAGTTTGAACAAGGCTATTCGTTGATTATGGGCCAAGATCAATAGATGACCTTGAATCGAAGGTAGGTGGAGGACGAGATGACAAAGGGTGAACAATAAAAACAATTGCGAGTTGAACATTTTGGTACTCAAGTGACTCTGATAACTCAGGAAATGACTCCTCATACAATCTTTCAGATGGAGGAGAGGAAGAGGAATTGGTTGATCCAAATGGTTTAGCCACGATGACCTTGTCTTAGTCGATAGAACAAATAGTTTCAAGGATTTAAAATGTCCTTTTAAGGGAACTCACGATTTGGTCAAAAAGACTAACAGGATGTTTTGGATCATGGGAAATTAATTATTAAGACACATAAAAGATTGATGTTCTTTCATTTTTTAAGAGTCGAGAAAGAAACGAAGATGAATCTATCACTTTCAATTGGAAACGAGCTCAAAAGGACAAGTGCTCGAATGATCTTTTAAGTTTAATGAGTCCAAAAGATCAAATGACTACTCTAGATGATCTAGGTAAACAAGATTACCAAGCAACTGTGAACTGCAGAATACCTCGTGGCGAACCAAGAAGTACGAACAGGAAATCTCCCCGAACGCTATGTTCGGTGTATCACGTTTGCAAGGCGGTTGACTCGACTTCCTAAGGATACAAGGATTTTAGCCTAGTGGGGTCTCCCGTTATATACACAATGGTAGGAGGAGCACAAATCCATGCTAGCACTGTCTAATGCTGAAGCTAATGACAACTGCTAGGTTTAAAGATGCCGAAACACGTCTCTAGCCTAGACCTTCTAAATATGATCGTTAATGTCAAATGCGCCTTAGGTTAATTGAATTCATTTTAGAGTTGATCTTGAGTTGAGTTTCAGTTTTTAGGTCTTAGCAATGCTACTCGAAAGACCTAAAATGGAAATCAATGGGACAATACCCTTTCAATTCGATGAAATGCCTATACTAGAGAGGGTAGAAACTACTCAATCAAATCCAAACAATCAAGCAACTGAAAATGAAATGATCTTTCACTACTTCAATTTTTCAAAAAATAAACTAATGAAAAATGCATTCCAATTCCTAATTTCCTAAACAACACTTATCTATCAGTCCTTTCAAAATGAAAAAAAAATTCCTTTCCTTTTTCAAATGTCGATGCAATTCTATTTTTTTAAGAGATGCAAATCATAATGATGCAACAAGCTATAATTCCAAATTTTCTGATGAAACAATGAAACAAACTTTTTGCATACAATCTTTCATTGAAAAAGTTTTCGAGATTATGTGCTCTTCAAGCAGATGAAAACATGAAAAGAGAAGTTCATTTAGATCAATGAAACACTGACTTTACCAAACAAAAGACCAACAATGTAATCTATGCCCGAAAAAGACGTTCATGCTAGTAAACAAAACCTTTTTCAAACTTGTGCAAAAGAGGTCAAAGTCGTAAAAGGACAAAAAAACGAATGCAAGGAGAAAACACACCCACACTCAGACTTGATGAGTCCACAAGCTATTAAATGGGCGACTAACTAGATGCCGTAGTGTCACTGACCACTGAATGACTCAATCAATCAAATAGCAAGATGACAAGCCAACAAGAAAGCAAAAACCAAATAAAAAGTAGTTGCCTAATCAAGAAGAAAACAGTAAAAAAGGCTCACGGGGTTAAAAAAACAAGAGTAGAACACACTGGCAAAGATTGGGGTCAAGCCCTAATCTTCACTTACAGGCATCAAGACAACTACCTAACTGAAAACAAGCGCCAAAGGCTGGTCGGCGCAACTGTTCCTTTGCAATTCGCGCTGGTCGATGTGATTGTCAGTAGCTTAAACACGCTGGCCAAGGTGTCTGAGGAAAAATAAAAAATAATTCAAAACAACGACCAGATATACTACTATGAATTTTAGACTTAGGCTAGTAAGCAGGAGAAAAGAAATAGAACCAAAGGGAAAATGTAAAACTAGCAAAGTTCTCACGAAATAATGAAATCCAAGACAAACAAAAGATGGGATTTCCCCAATGGAGTTGCCAATTTGTGGTGAAGTAAAATTATAAGTGTAGACATGAATGAATTCCTCTAGCTCGATAATGAGTCTAGCCACAACAAATACATTCTATGGAAGATTTCCTTAGGTTAGAATCAATCAAGAGGGCCTACCTCTTGGTCGCTTATCTTTCTTGATGATGTCCTTGCTTGCTCGCTCTAGCAATCTCTCGCTTCCTTCTTCAAGTTCCTGAAACAATTGAACAACAACAACACACAAACACAATAATAGACAAATTGCAATTCAACCTACTTAATGAGTCAAGAAGCATTGAGACATGAATATGTAATATTACAAAACATGTAGGAAGTCAATCGATAGTTGCATATATTAATATCAAAGAGAGATTACAACCATTCATCATGACATCACAGTCTTCCTCTGACAAGACTAGGTTCCAACACACTTATGCTAGCACTCCATGATGGCTTCAAACAACAATAGTTTAAAGGCTCTTCCTTTTAGGCTTCACTCCAAACCAAACACGCTTCTCCCTCACACAACTAGATGGCTACAACTAGCAATAGCTTGCTTGTCTAATCAAAATAGTATACCCACACTCAACCAACACTCTAACTATCTTGTGCTTGGGAAGAAGGGAGGTTTATATAGGAAATATGGATGGGATATGGATCCTCTTCTCATTGGACAAGGACATATCCATTGAGGTAGTTCCATCATTATAGGGGAAAGGAGCCCAAAATATCATCCTTGACCCCATCTGGCCAAACTATTTACCAAACTTCTTTTACAGAGCTTCTAGAGCTAGAAGCTTTGGCTCTAATTTAAAGAACTTTCCATAATAGGACCAGAGTGACTGAGACACAACCCAGTCACTCCGGTCGGTGTGAGGAGTAGTGCTAATCTCTACACATTGACACAGGGGAGATAAGGGTCATTAGCATTGGCCTTGTAAATTAGGCAAACAAAAGTTTTAGGGGAAATTGTGCAAAAGGGAAATGATCTGGTCATGAAGAGGGACATGATGGGAGTTTCTTCATGAAGGCAAAGCATGCGAGGTTCACTGTAGAGCTCCTTCAGGATCACGTAACGGGGAGTACAGGGTCAGTGACAAAATGTTGTGTAACAAGGTTGTGATACCATACCAGTTTGTGGCCATCTAAGGTACACGGAAACCATATTCATGCTACGTCGTCATGTTGTACCTCGAGTGTCTGTAGTTTTAGGTAGAAGTTGTCGAAGTGGTCTTCTGCCTTCATTGTTTTTTTAGGGTCGTACTTTGTCAACATCCTCTCTAAACACTTTATCATCCTATGAAAAGCACCCAGGAGAGATAATGGTCCCTAAGTCATCCATTCCAAGTTTTGGTCAACCTGTCTTCTTCTTCGTCATCCTCCTCCTCTTCTTTAGAATCTGATGGTTCCAGCTTTGATTTTGTTGGGTCATCTCTACCTATATTGCCTTACCCTCTGTCTCCTATACTAGAACATGAACCCAAGATCACGAGGGTGTCCTTTTATCCCTGTCGGAAAAATAGAGGTTCCTCTCCATTCTTAATAATTTCTACCAGACCTTCGAGCATGGAAAGAATGACTTCTTCCACTGATGATAAAAATATTCTATGGGAGTGATCTTTGGCTTCTTTGATGCATATGGAAGATATTATATTCTTGGGATTAGTCTTAATTCTTTGGAAAATTGACAGGTGATGGAATGGACAGAGCAGAGGTGCTGATATGAAATTTCAAGTTCACGTCTGGGAGGTGAGGAAAAACCAACTTTAGAGTTGCGCGTGGGTGAGAGGGAGTGCGAGTTACTGCCTTGAATAGATGACTGATGAGTGGGGGTTGTTACACAGTAATTTATCACCACCTTCACTCTCGGTCTTCTCACTGTGTCATGTGTCCAAGTCAAACATGCTTATGATAGACAAATGCTCTCCTATGTTGCCAATTGACCCACTTTTCCTAAGTTATCTGCCTCATCACAGCTATTGGCTTAATAAGCATGCTATTAGGCACTCATGGACAAACCGACCGCGTTGCCAGTGCAAAAGTACACTTGATTCCAGCGATGGCTTGATTTTACGTACCAACGCAGGGCTATGTGGTCTCTTCGGCGATGATCTGAATATCTACATTGATCACTTGCGATGTCAGCGCCGAAGCTCAGTTCTATGCCCACGACGATCAAGATTGGGCGAATTGTTCCAACAGTCGGCCTTCCAGATGACTCCAGACCTGGTTGTTGGCCTATTTTATGTCACCCTTCCTTCCCTGGTGTGGCAGTTCCATCAATTGTGCTACCTTCCTTGATGATAAGCTCTCCTTTCCACCTTTCATGGAGACTCCTTCTCCTATTTAAACTCTCACCATTGATATGAATTGCTAGTTTCTGATGGTTGGCTAGATGAGCAGTGCTGTTAGTGCTTTGTGGGTTTGCTAGATAGCTAGTGTGAGTGTGGCAAATGTGGGATTGTTGATAGCTTGTGCAAGGTTGTGAAGTGCCTTTAGTCTTGTGTGAAGCTTATGAGTGAGAGAGCTCTTGTATGTTGGGAGATCCATCTTCAAAGAGTGAATGCTTGAAGAACACGTTGGCTGGACTCTTTTATGAGAAGGCTTGTGACGTCAAGACTTTGGTTGTAAGCTGACTCTTATTTCATTATTAATGCAATCAATGATGTTTTTCTATGTCTTGTATGTGATGTACTTGATAGCTCATGACTTCTTGACCTTGTGAGTAAATAGTTAATTGTTGTATCCGGTTACGTGCTTTGTTGTATTTCCTTTGCTTTGTTTCAATTTGATCACTCATTGAGGAGAAGGAAGCGGAAGCTGGAGCAGCGCAACAAAACTCCATCGACCATTGGTTGAGGTAGGCCTCCAACTTTAACTGTTTAAGGAAAGCTATTGTTGATCTGTCCTTGTTTGTGACTAGACCCACTCTAGGGCTAGAGTGGTTGCCTCTGTCTGCAGAGGGAACACTTTCCTGCATCACAAATTGGTGACTCCACTTGGGAGGGTTTTGGCCTTCATTTTTCTTGTTTGCTCTTGCCTTGATTTTTGTTGATTGGTCTCTTTTGAAGTTTTGGGGATTATTTATCAATCCTCTAAGTTTCCTGGGTTGATCTGGGAGATGGCCTTATTTAATTGAAAAATTGGTTGTTTTTGATTTGGGAGTTTGGTTCGTCTGTCATTGTTTTGAACATCATCGCAGATTTAATTTTAACAGTCACAATGTCATCGCGATCACCCTTTTATAATATCCTATTCATAGCGTAATTACGCCTAACAGTTGCGACGGTTCTGTAAATCGGACCATCGCGGGAAAGTTGTGTGCTTCCACACTGACATCGCTTTGTTGCTGTAGCTAGTGCCTTATCAGTGCTTGTTGCTTGTGTATTACCCGCGCTGATTGTTGTAGAATTGATTTTCTCAATTCTACCTCCTGAGTCCATCAACCCTACTGGTCCCTTGCTTTTTTTGCTTGTTTGATGACTTGTTTTTCACTATTCATGGTTAAGGCGCTCTCTTGTGAGCTTTGTTGAATGAATCTTGTCCTTTTGCTTACATGACCTAGATCATTATTTCAAGTTCATTGAATTTGTTGGCTTGGTTGCTTGTTTGCTCAATGTTCGTTTGTGGCTTCTTGTTAGTTGATTGAGCCTTCCCCTTAGCCTGTTTTTGGTCGATTGATTAGTGAATGTTATTGAACCAATATTTGGCATTGATTCGATTTATTTTCACTATCGAACATAGATTACAATTGTTTGGATCAACCGGGCTTTTCCACACTTGCTTGTTGCTTGTTTGTTTCTTTGAGATTTAAAGACATCAAAATAAAAAAGGTT
This sequence comes from Pinus taeda, assembly GCA_000404065.3. Lineage (NCBI taxonomy): Eukaryota > Viridiplantae > Streptophyta > Pinopsida > Pinales > Pinaceae > Pinus > Pinus taeda. Next base: position 109,745 of record APFE031275623.1, on the reverse strand, counting down.
GCATTCGTTTAGTACGAAAGTGAAAGTGAATTTGCATTTCAAGTTTACATATTGGAAAGTGAATGATAAAGATCTCTCATTAGTAGTATTCGTGCACTTGAAGAGTTGATGTATGTATGCATTGGGTGACTGCCTTTGTTGTCTTGGTTTTCTTGGTTTGGAAATGATCTCTCTACCCTCCTGTAGGTAGGTGTTCATTGAAGAAAAAGGATTTTTCATTCATTCTAGCTGCATCCTAGGATTTATTGTATACATACGGTAAGGCCTGAAAACTAAAACATAATCCAAGATCAACTCTAAAATGAATTGAATGAATCTAACAATGCATTGGAACATAACACACACTATTTAGAGGTCTAGGCTAGAGACATGCTCCGGCGTCGTTAAACCTAATCACTTTTGTTTTCACTCAAGTTTGGGTGATTCCTCCTTCTGTGACTCAATAGTGGTCTAGTATGGAATTGTGCTCTCATGTATCGTCAAGTATATGGGGAGACCCCACTAGGTTTATCATCCTTTATCCATAGGAAGCCGTGTCTGCCGCCTTACAAACCGTAACGCACTGAACACAACATTCGAGAAGATTGACTGCGTACCGAATGTCCTTGGTTTTCATATGATTTCCAAGGTGTATATGCAGTTTTACAAATTGTCTGGTAAATATTTTGCCTAATTCTCCAGAGTAGTCACTTTCACTCCTTTTCGAACTCCCTAAAAGAAAAGGTTCATTTGAGCACTTGTCAATTCAGGCTCATTAAACATTCGAAGGTGACTAGAGTCATCATTTGGTCCTTTTCTTGACTCTTTAAAGATGAAAAGGTCAAGTTGTGTTCTTGTGTCTTAAAATTTATTTGGCCACGTTCACATTTACCTTGTTAGATCTTGTTTGCGTTAGCTTGAGTAGGGTTCTTTCCCATTAGTTTTCCTAGGGTTTTTTGACTCGAATCATCCTGGCGGAATCACCACTCCCATCTCCCGTTCCAAGTGACCAAGGGTCTCCTTCTTCTGTTGCTCTTGAAGTACCGGTTGGTAGTGATACTCTCCCTATTATTTCGAGTATCCAACTGATTAACTCTTGTGCTCTAGAGGACGAGTTTTACGATATTCATTGGAACCTCATTTGGGAACCTTCCAAAGAAGATAGTCCCGGTACTCCTCCTAGTGTTTCGGTCTCGATGTCTTCTTCTGACATGGATGACACATCCCCCATCGCAAGTGAAGGATCCGTTGCGATGAGCAGTGAAATTCCTATCCCAGCGGAAACTCCACCTTTCAGCGTCACCCCTCTTAGTGTTGCGTTGCCCTTACGTTATAGGGCTTTGAGGGATGTAATGGGTTCTAGGACCTCCCTTACGGGTTCTATGCGGGATCACACCATTACTCCGAATTCGGGGTCTTTTACTTCACAAATTCACAATGTGTCTGTCACCTCAGTCCCGACTATTCCAATTGTCTGTGTGGCTTCTTTAGCCCCGGTTGTTGGTGCCGTCACTGCATCCTCAGTGATGACCACTGTTGTTGGACCTTCCCTAAGATCGGCAAATAGTGGCCCATCAGCACCTACATCCGGAGTTTTTGATCTTACGCTTAATGCCCCACCTTCTTCTGGTTCCATTCCAGTAGGGGGGGCATATGATCAATATTTGAATGCTATTCAAAATATGGGCACGCAAGGTCCATTTCATTATTATGATTCTCAAGGAGCTCACCTTTATCACCACGAGCCTTTGCCATCTCAGCTTGCGGTTGAGGTCTCAGTACCATTAGTTGTTGCTTGGAGTACCATTGGTTACGTTGGTGGCCAAGCACCCCCTGCGAATTTTCAAGGACCACCTTATCAAGGTCAGCCGTCTTACACACAACCCTCCTATGGGCAGTAGTATTATGGACAATCATATCTAGGGCAATCTGGAGGCCCACAAGCACAACCCTTCTAGGGACAACCTTCAGCTTATGGTGGTTCATATTTTATCTATCTTGGGCAACCCTCTGGCAATCCAGGACAACCTTATATGCAACAAGGTCCACCTGGTGTCCAACAGGGATACCCTTCTGGGCAACCCTCTGGTAATCCAGGACAACCTTATATGCAACAAGGTCAACTTGGTGTCCAGCAGGGCTACCCTATTGGGCAGGTTAGCCAACCTTATGTACAGCAAGGCCAGCCCACTGTCTATTCTGGTCAACCATCTTGACAAGTTGGCCAGCCTCAGATCCAATCTAGTCAACCAACTATCCAGTCGGCTCAACAATCTAGTCTATCAGGACAACCCTCATTTGTGCAGGAACAACCCAATACCCAGTAAGCTCAACTTTCTAGGCAAACAGGCCAATCTCAATCCCAACTAGGTTAACCTTTTGGCCAGGTGGCTTAGCCTCAATCTTCTCAAGGACATCCATCTGGGCCTGCTCAACCGGGCACTCAAATGATTGGTGCTTCTTAAGCTCCACCCAGTTTTCAGCCCGAGTTTGGGCTCCAGGCCCAATCCGGTCTTCAAATGCAGGCTGGATCTCAACTGCAACCTGCTTATCAGGCACAGCCTGGCCCCTAGGCTGAATTTGGAGCCCAACTGCCTTATGGTTTCTAGCAATCCCAAGGACAAACTCAATTTGCCCCGTATCAAAATTATCAACAACTGTAGGTGAGTCCTTATCAAAATTACCAACAACTGTATGTTGCTCCTACATGCCAAGTTGATAATCAATGGAATGCTGGGGGGAAAATCCGGGGTCAGCCATCCGGTTATAGCTATAACCCCTATGGAAAAAATCCCTACGAACAGAACCCTCCTGGGCCGAATCCGTTCGGACAAAATCCATGGGGGCAGCAAGCTGTTGGCTGGAATTCTGGTAATACCTCCTATTTGTAGCCTCATATGTCCTTTAACCCTCAGTTACCCTTTTTAGCAATGTTGGAGTTACCGGATGTGTCCACACTGACAAATGATCCTATGCTTCATAATCCGTATTGGCCACCGGTTCCAACTAAGATCCCCGATGATTGTCCCAAATTCAATGGTAAAGCTGGAGAAGATCCCCAAGCCCACGTTATGACTTATCATCTATGGTGTTCATCAAATTCATGGCTTGATGATTCAATCCGGCTCTGCCTTTTTCAAAGGACCCTCACTAGCTCTGCTGCTAAGTGGTATATTGAGTTAGCTCGCGGATCTTTTCAGGATTTTAACTCGTTGGCTATGGCATTTTTAACTCATTTTTAGTTGCCGATTTGATATGAAACAGGCACACATCTCCTGACATCCCTTAAACAAACTATGGATACAGAAATCTCCAATCATATCCATGAATGGAGATGGCATCGCCATTTGATTAAGTTCTAGATTCCCGATCAACTCCTAATCGACTGGTTCACGACCTCATTTGTCGGTTCGATAGCATGAGACATTGCTATGGGAGCGTGTGTAATTGAAGAGAAGGCTATTGCACGTGATCAGTACCTTGACTTGGTCTATTCCCAGTCCAGTACACTATATGATTATTTTCCAGATGCCCCGAGGCTCGAAACTTCCAAAGCTCCACCCAAACCATCTGCTGACGGTGTCATTGGTTATGTCAATCCGTCCTCTAAGAAATCTTCTGTGAACCCTGGGAAGAAAAAGTCGAATGCTTCGAATGAAAATACTTCCTAGGCCATATCCAATTCCGGTAGTACTTCCGAGGTTAACGCCGTCCAGTCCACCACGGCGGACAAAGCCTTGAAAGGAAAAAACAAGGGAAATGGAAAAAATAAAGCTGATCAACCGAAGCAGGATTCCGCTAAACCTCCACCCGAGGAGGGAACCAAGTGCAAACCGAAGCATCCTTGCCTTATCTGTAATGAGGATCACTATACCAAAGACTGCCCGAGGCAGTTTGAGGTTAGTCATTTGTTGAAAGGTGCTCCTGGGGCTCCTCCGATGCTAAAAGAACCTTTTCCTTCATAGCAAACACAAATGGTGGCTGATCCATCTGAATCCTCTTCTCCCTTTGGTTCTCAAGTGTTTATGGCTGGGACGATCCCCATTCACATTAGTACTCGAGCAAAAGAATATCCGTCACCTGCTAGGAAAGAGCCTGAGGTCCCCTCTAGTGCTCCTCCGTCCAGTTCTGGTCCCATACATATTGAGAGACCTAGCACTAAGGCGCCCATCCGACCCCCTCCTAAAGGTGTACTCTGGAAATCTTCTTACAACCCTAATGCTTGTGCTGCTCAGCACTATAGCATCGTTGAGGACTTAGCCCAGGCTTCGACAGCTATGTCCACTCTAGAAGTTCTCCAGAGCTGCCCCTCCCAGAGGAAGTCCTTGCTATCGGCTATCGGTGGCATCGACCCGGCCGACTCGGATCTGATCACTTTTGATCTCGAAAGCCATGTACCGAGACTGCCTCACCAAATTTCCTTCCTTATCCAGGTCATCATCAACTCTAAAATGATTCATCGTACGGTCATTGATGAAGGCGCTTCAACTTGCATCATGTCTGTTTCTTGTTGGAAGGCTATTGGTTCTCCGACTCTGAGCTAGTCTCCTATGACCTTGGAAGCCTTTGATGGGAGAGAGTCTCGCCCTTATGGTATACTCCAACGTTTTCCTATTACGTTGGAAGGGAAGACGGTCGAAGTGGAAGTTGAAGTTGTTGATGCCAACCTAACTTATAACCTCCTTTTGGGTAGAAGCTAGACATATGCCATGCGAGCCATGGCTTCATCTCCATTTCATGTCATTCGTTTCCCTCATCGAGGGAAAATTGTCACAGTAGACCAGCTGTCTTTCTTCGCCTCTTGTTCCGAAGGCAACGTGCCTTTTGTGGAGTATACCTCCATCCCATTGGAGAATGTGGGAGCTGAACTCTTTAAAGATCTTGCCCTTATGGGTGTTTTTTTACTCCCTTCTCTGAACATCGCTCCTATTAATATGATTTCCATTCGCTCTAATCCGTGGGTCCTCCCCCCGACTAATTAGATAGAAAAATGGGGTGATGAGATGCCATTGAGTCCTGCCGAGCTCAACTACATCAAGATTGCTTTTGCATCGGTTCCCCCTCCTGAATCTACTTTTTTGAGTAGGATCCTTGACTCGTACACTCATTCCCCTTGGCTTGGAGACGACGCTTCTTCAGATCCTTTAAAGGAAATATTTCCTTCTGATGAAGCCATTATCGAGACTATGTCTCTCGAGGAACCCCCTTGGTCTGCTCCCCACCATCATTCCTCATTTCTCCCTGCCCACCAAGAAATGCTTACCTATCTCGAGCAGTTTGCCCCTTGTCTCCCATTGCAACCCCTTCAGACACCCATTCAAGTTTATCAAGTGTTCTCTGAAGGGAACATGGGAAACATCACACAAACCCAGCCGATCGACATTTCTGTTAAACCAGGAATTGTCGAAGATATCCATGTTGGAGTCACTTGCACCCCTGAGGAGATTCAGCTCTATACTGATATTTTTTGTGAATTCCATGATGTGTTTGCTTGGTCTTATGAAGAAATGCCTGGCATCGACCCTAGTATCATGGTGCATGAGATACCCACGTATCCAGGTGTTAAGCCTGTTCGACAGTGTTTATGCCTCATGCACCCTTGAAAGGCTGCAGCCATTAAAGCAGAAGTTGAAAAGCTTCTCAAGGCTGGTTTTATTTACCCCATCCCACTCACAGATTGGGTTTCCAATATCGTCTCTGTGACTAACAAATAGGGCACTATTAGGGTTTGTGTTGATTACCGTGATATAAATCGAGCCTGTCCCAAAGATAACTACCCCACACCCTTCATTGACCAGCTCATTGATCAATGTTCCAGAACTGAGATGTACTCGTTTATGGTTAGTTTTTTTGGTTATAACCAGATTAATATCACGACTGCCGATCAGCACAAGACCGCCTTTATCTATCTGTGGGGTACTTTCGCCTACAAAAAGCTCCCTTTCGGTTTGAATAATGCCGGTGCTACCTTCCAACGCGCGATATCTTATGCATTCCATGATATTCAACACATCGTGCAACCTTACCTGGATGATCTACCAGCTCATTCAGCTAAACGATAGGACCATCCCACTCACCTTCACGAGATCTTTCTCCACTGTCAACACTACCGCATCTGACTCAATCCACATAAATGTGTCTTTTGTGTAGAGTTCAACAGACTTCTCGGGTTCATCGTCTCCCGAGAGGGCATCCATCTGGATCCCCTAAAGGTCGAGGCCATTCTGAATCTTCCTCCCCCTGCTTCCTTGCAGCAATTGCAAAGTTTGCAGGGCAAAGCGAATTTTTTAAGACGCTTCATTCTGAACTATGCCGAAGTGGCCAAAGGTTTCACACGGTTACTAAATCGAGACACCACTTTTTGTTGGGATGTCGCTGCTCAAGAGTCCTTTGAGAGTCTCAAGGCTCTCCTTGTTTCTGCTCCATTGTTGCATCCTCCTAACTATCATCGTGACTACACTCTATATCTGGCCACTACCGGTACCACTATTGGCATGGTTCTCATTCAAGATGATGACGATGGCACTGAGCATGTGATTTATTATCTCAGCCGCAATCTATTAGATATGAAATCTCGATACGCTCACGTTGAGAAGTTGGCACTGGCGGCGTTTGTGCCGTCCAACGTTTCTTCCATTATATCTTATTTCACACTACGACAGTGGTTTTTAACTGCAACCCGATGACGTACATTCTGTCGCGTCAATTGCTGGGGGACAAGTACTCGAAGTGGATCGTCATCCTCCAAGAGTTTGACTTGGAATTCACCACTGCTAAGTCTAAGAAATCCCTTGTCTTTGCTGAGTTGCTGTGCTCTTTGCCATCTCTTACCGGGCCCTCTCGGTTAGAGGACCATATTCCAAACGAAACTCTCTTCTTAATCAGCACCATCGACCCCTGGTATGGGGATATCATTGTGTATCTGTAGACGTCCTCTTTTAGTCCTGATGTGTCTAAGGATGCTCAGCGACAGATTCGCCATCAGTCTTAGCCCTATCATATTATTGGGACACCCTATACCGTCTCGGCACCGACTCTGTTCTGCACTGATGTTTAACGTTCGAGGAAGTTGAGCAAGTTATAAATGACTACCATTCTGGTGCCTGTGGTGGTCACATGTCTGGATATGCTACTACTCAAAAGATCCTCTGTGTCGGTTACTTTAGGCCCTTCATCTTTAAGGATAACATTCTTGTCGTCCACTCCTGTCACGAGTGCCAAATCTACCAGTGGAAGATACGTGCGCATCCCTCTCCATTGCACCCTGTTGTTACCATCGACCCTTTTGCAAAATGGGGCATTGATTATATGACCTGTAACCCTCGCTTGACCGGGGGTCATGGATATATCATCTTTGTCATTGATTACTTCACAAAATGGGCCAAGGCGATGCCCACACTATCTGAAGACGGTCACATAGCGGCACAATTTTTGTTTAATCATGTTATCTCGCGGTTCGGAGTCCCTCAGGCTATCATCATTGATCACGGGAAGCATTTTCGTAATCATATGATGACTGAGCTAAAAACCCAGCTAGGCTTACGACATGATAGCTCGACTCTGTACTATCCTTAGGCCAATGGCCAAGTAGAAGCCATTAACAAGGTCTTGGTTACAATGCTTCAACGCACCATTGGCATACACAAGTTTAACTAGCAGTTGATGTTGTTCTTCGCCTTATGGGCCTACCGAACTTCTGTGAAGGATGCCACTGGTTTCACCCCTTTCCAATTGGTTTATGGACTAGAGGCTACACTTCCCATCGAGTGCGAGATCCATTCATTGAAATTAGTTGTCGAATTACTCCCCAACACTACTCCAGTAGAAGAATGCCTTCTTTACCTGGAACGGCTAGACGACGAGACTCGTCAACTGGCATCTCTAGCTATTGAAGCATAGAAGAAGAGAGTGAAAACTCACTTCGATCATACTGTTCATCCCTGTTCTTTTGTTGAGGGAGATTTAGTCCTGCTTTACGATCAAGTGAATGATAAGCTGGGGGCAAGCAGATTCGAGCCCATGTGGCACGGGCCTTATATTGTAAAGAAAGTTTTGCAGAAAGTGGCCTATGAGCTGATTGATTATGAAGGGAATCCTCTGGATAAGCCCCGAAATGGGCTGTACTTGAAAAAGTATTATGCGTGATTTCCATGCACTCTGATTTTTACATACGTGTGTTTAATAGGTGTGTTGTGTGTGTGTGCATTTTCATTTTTTGGCTTGGTGTCTTGGCATGATTGCTATTTATTGTGTCCTTTTGCTTCTTGTGCAGATGTATGGTGCACCTTACGTTGGGTTCACCAATGGTGCCTGTCGTAGTACCCGTAACATGTCCTCTGTGACATGGGTGATCTACGGTCCTCATGGTGAGCTAGTAGACGTTCAAGGCGTTTGTCTAGGCTGTACCACAAACAATGTCACTGAATATAGTGCAGTTATTGAGTTATTGGCCGAGGAAATTAATCTCAGTATTCGAACATTGGTTGTGAACCTAGATTCTCAGCTTGTCATCCACCAGCTCAATGGGTGATATTCCGTCAGAGACCATCGGATTTTAAGCTTATATTTATATGTTAAATTACTAGAAAGGAATTTTGATTTCATCACATATCAGCACATTCCACGAAGGTTAAACACGCTAACTGGTGCATTAGCCACTTATGTATTAGACAGACATTTGCATAACATGTAATTAAAACAGCAGATAGAAGCATAAAAAACATAATAAACCATA
>APFE031275623.1:31506-100361 GCA_000404065.3 Pinus taeda | reverse complement strand
CCCTATAGCACGTCGTCGCCTATGCCACCCACCTCAACAAGTGGTGCACCCTGGGTTTCACTCCTACTGTGTTGATCTGTAATGGTACAGGGACCTCCTTGACTCCCATGTAGCCAGGTATCCCCACCATCAAACCCTTGAGGTTTCCAGACACTACCTCCATCTCGTCATCTACCAGAGGAGCCATGGCTAGTGCTTCGATGCCCTGTGCATCCCTCCGTGCCTCTGGAGCCAACCCAACAGGTCTCACTAGTCCCACATCTGCAATTCCACAATGTTCATTATTAGGACATATACATGAAAAATTTAAAAACATCATAAAAAATAAAATGCAAAAATAATGTGATCAAGTATCTTACCACCATCATCGCACTGCTCTCCTGGGGGCAGCTGCATGTCAGGATCTCCGTGGAAGTCCATGCCAACATATGGCAAATCTTCGATGAAGATCACTTGACGCTCCAGCCACTCTCGGAATAGTGTTCCCCATGACACTGGTCATCCACCACCTCCTTGTGGCATGACGTGTGCCCACCATGTAGCCCTGGTCTGACGTGGTCTGGGCAATCCAAATCCATGTCCTGCAATTGCAGTGCCGACACCTGCTCTAGCATGAGCGGGACTAAAATGGATCCATAGCCAAACTACTTCATCTCTCCTCGACAACATCTGGTAAGCTGCCTCTTCATGTTTGCCGTCATTTTGTCTGCCCAGTTGAACATGGTTGGATTGAGACATTCGAGAGCCGGCCGGAGATGGGTCTTTGAAGCCTCATGTTGGGCTTGGGAGCCCACCGCCCGTGTCACCATGAATAACATAACACGAAGAATCACATCATTCACTGTCGGGATTGCCACCTTCCCTCTCTTTGTTTTTCGTGCCTGGGGGCACACTCGTGCCATAATCATCTCTAGTGATTCGACCCTAGGACGTTGGACCTCCAAGATTGGCCTCTCACCTCAAAGGGACAACCTAGTCAAAAAATATATGTCGTAGCGTCAAATTCAATATCCCAGCCTCGGATGATGAATTTCCCATTTGTGGGGTTTCAGGCCTGGATCAGTTGCTCCAGTAAATCAGGCTGTGACCGGAGGTGCAAAGTAATGAAGAATTTGAGCAATCCACATGCTCGCATGCGTTTTGGCACCCCACATCGGCAAAGGCTTGGATATCATTGTCATCATGCATTCGTTCTTGCCAAACGAACGCCATTATAGCTTGCATGACGGAAAAAATCCATTAGCACCCTTTTTGCAAAATTCTAAACGCAATTTACATTGAAAATGATTACGTGTTGTCATCGCGTCTATTTCTAAAACAGACGCGATGATGCGAGGGCTCTAGTGTTATTTTTCTGCAGTCATCGCAGAAGTACATCACTTTTCCAGGATGATCAGGGCACGTTCTGTGTAAATTTTTTCGATCATTGCGGACCCGAGGGCTATACCCGCGATGACCGAGCGGTGGAACCTGGTTTGAAAATCTGCCCAAACTCACACATTTCACTGTCAAATGCATGAAAAAGGACATTGAATTAAGGTGTAGGATGAGGTCTATCTACCTAGATGAAGTTTCGGAATGAAAGATGGACGAATGGGCTAGAATTAGCTCGCCAACTTTGGTGCTCCAAAATGCTCCACAGTGGAATAAACAGTGACGATGGTAAAAATCAATGGATTAACCTCCCTTTTATAGTAATTTTTGGAAATTAAAAAAATTATATTTTATAAATATGGGTTTTCCCTCATTTTTATCATATGTTTAAGTTAAAATATGGTTTTTCTAGCTATGCTGTTCATTTTATATCGAATGGGTTTATGTGTGATGTGTTTTGTGTAGGCCTACAAGTGATGGAGTCGTGTACACTTGATCCATCAAGTCGACTTTAAGCCCTTTTCTGACTTAAAACATGAAAAGATAGCCGAGTTGTTCCTCTTGACTCATTAAAAGTAAATAAGAGGCGATCGCCTTTAAGCTCTTTTCCGACCGTTTAAAAATAGAAAAGATTGCCGGGCCTTTGTCGTTTCAAGCTCGTTATTGGTTACGAAACGAAGTGATTTCAGTCGCTTTTCTACTTTTTCAGGTCCAAGTCACTAATTATGAAAAGTACTCCTCAATCGTAATGGTCGAGCGGTTCTTTCGAGTATCGTTTTATACTTTTTTTCGGTCTCGAGAGACACAAATCTATGAAAAAGGACCCCCCTGGAGTTTTCTTTTCCGTGTCTTTTTCAAACTCTCTAAATATGAAAAAGACTCTGAGTTTTACCTGTGTCAGGCTCGTTAAACCCTGACGAGATCAGACTCGTCACCATGACAAGACTCAAGCTTCTCCTCCCCAGGGCTCGTTAAACTATTACTAGGTTGGATTTAACAGTAGGTTTATCATCGATTGCTCATTGCACCTAGTCACTCTTGAACATCGACACTTCTGCTTCTTGTTGGGTTGGGACATCCATACATTGTCATTTGGCCTTTCGTGGTTTTGGGTTGTCATTTAGCCTCATTCCATATGATTCATGCCTCTAAACTTTGGTACCTCAATGCTGCCACCCTCTGGAGTAATGTCGCCGACATGTTCAAGAGTATAATCCTTCTGCAGTTTGCATCCTTGCCTTTTCCTTTGATACTCTGTTTCACCATATACTACTTATTCCTTGTCTCGTGTCGTTGATGGGGGAAACATTATGGCCCTCTTGTGATAGGTCATCTCCTGTCGACATCAATTCATTATCCAGGTGATTGATCTAGAGACCACTTTGGTACCTTGGAGCTTGCATGCCTCAATGGCAAGTTCTTCGCACCTGACGGTTGACTTGCATCATTGGTCGTTGATTAGGTGATTCTGTGAGCATTTGACTTGAGCACTTTCTTCACGCTTCGTGGATTGTACTAGATAGTACCTTAAGAACCATTGTCATCATTGGTGGTTTCTCTCGCGCTTGTTAACAGTTTACATCATTGACTGGTAATCAAGCAACTTTCTATCATGCTCGACTTCAGCGCCTCTATTCACATGTTAGAATTTGTACTATGGTCGATTGGGTTCAAGACCTCGAACTCATATTACATATGTTTGGGCTGCATGGATTGGTTTCTGGTTACATGACTCATTGATGGATGGCTACGACCATACCTGAGTCTTCATGGATGGCTGTGACCATACCTTCATCATTATCATGGTCTCATTAGTTGGATGGTTGCATCCATACCACAGACCTATTCTATATGTCTTTTGGATGGCTACGCCCATGACTAGACTACATGTCCTTCAGAGATATCAATTCGACTTGCATGCAGGTCCTTCCAGATGGTGTTCCAGCTCAGTTGTTTTGTAAAGCATTTCACCCCTCCCACTCTCTCGGGCTTCATACTTTAGGGGGCATCTATTACATAGTAATTTATCATTGCCTTCACTCCCGGTCTTCTCACTGTGTCATGTGTCCAAGTCAAACATGCTTATGATAGACAAATGCTCTCCTATGCTGCCAATTGACCCAGTTTTCCTATGTTATCTGCCTCATCACGGCTATTAGCTTAATAAGCACACTGAAAGGTGCTCATGGACAGACCGACCACGCTACCAGTGCAGAAGTACACTTGATTCCCATGATGGCTCGATTTTACGCACTAGCACGGGGCTATGTGGTCTCTTCGGTGGTGATTTGACTATCTACACTAATCACTTGCGATGTCAGCGTTGAAACTCAGTTCTATGCCCGCAACGATCCAGATTGGGTGAATTGTTCCAACAGTCGACCTTCCAGATGACTCTAGACCTAGTTGTTGGCCTAGTTTATGTCACCCTTCCTTCCTTGGTGTGGTAGTTTTGTCAATTGTACTACCTTCCTTGATGATAAGCTCTCCTTTCCACCTTTCATGGAGACTCCTTCTCGTATTTAAACTCTCACCATTTATATGCATTGCTAGTTTCTGATGGTTGGCTAGTTGAGCAGTGCTGTTAGTGCTTTGTGGGTTTGCTAGATAGCTGGTGTGAGTGTGGAAAATGTGGGATTGTTGATAGCTTGTGGAAGGTTGTGAAGTGCCTTTAGTCTTGTGTGAAGCTTATGAGTGAGAGAGCTCTTGTATGTTGGGAGATCTATCTTCAAAGAGTGAATGCTTGAAGAACACGCTGGCTGGAATCTTTTCTGAGAAGGCTTGTGACGTCAAGAATTTGGTTGTAACCTGACTCTTATTTCATTATTAATGCAATCAATGGTGTTTTCCTATGTCTTGTTTGTGATGTACTTGATAGCTCATGAATTCTTTACCTTGTGAGTAAATAGTTCATTGTTGTATCCGGTTACGTGCTTTGTTGTATTTCCTTTTCTTTGTTTTAGGTTGATCACTCGTTGAGGAGAAGGAAGCAGAAGCTGGAGCAGTGCAACAGAACTCCATCGACCACCGGTTGAGGTAGGCCTCCAACTTTAACTGTTTAAGGAAAGCTATTGTTGATCTATCCTTGTTTGTGACTAGACCCACTCTAGGGCTAGAGGGGTTGCCTCTGTCCGCAGAGGGAACACTTTCCTGCATCATAGGGGTGAGAGGCTATTCAGCCGTGAACAACAAGCGACCCTCCTTCTAGCACCAAAAATGTTGAAGGTGTTGTACCCACCAAAATTCAGAGGATCTCCTCGGTATGAAGTCCCAACTAGACGTCACACCATTTGGTGTAGAAGTCCCATCTGGTATGATGGCCCGATTGCCATGATCTTAAAGATTTGTCTTAGCTCTTACTTTTCAACACATGAGAGTGGTTTACCTTGTCTTCGGGTAGTGAGGTTCACGTGCCTGGTGAGTGCTTAGTGTCACTTGCATCAAGGTTATTTCACTGTAGAGGGAGAGGGTGAGAGTGAGTCTCAAGTCAAAAGAGAATAGTCCAAACTATGTTAGAGACAAACAACACAGTAGGACATGTGCAGCTTCTGGTGAAGTATCCCACACAGATGCGGCAGTCACAAACACAAAGTGAATAAATATCACGTACAACACCTAGCAGAATATTCCAACGAGTGCAACGGTCGTTATAAAAGGTTTACGAGAATGAATCTATTGAGTGTCTAATGGAATAGTCTACATGGGTGAGACAACATTAACAAATGATACAACACATTTCCAAAATAATATGTACTAGAACAACTGAAATAGTTCAACTATCTTAATACAGGTTAAAGCAACATGCATTACAAGCGTCCAAAGAATAATCTTACAAACGAATATAATATATGTGTGAAAACGTGTTAGCATGTTAACATGCTTCTAAATTAAGCGAAAGTTCCAAGACTAATCTATACACCATTACATCACTAACCCTGATAGTGGAGCATTGGAGCCATTGCTCGCTCCTCAAAGAAAATACTACAGACTCTCAAGACTATGTGGGAGGAGCCAAGGTGAAAAGTCCTTCGCATGTACAAGTGAGGGGTATATATGGCGAAGGGTGAAATTGAACCTTGTGACTCTTCAAATTCCCTCATGACTCTTTGACTTACATGACTCTTCAACTGGCATGACTCTTCATCTTTGTATGTGGGTCTTGTGAATTTCCATGTTACATTACATTAATTACAATATTATGGCTCACAATAGTGATGTGACAAAGATGAATCATGACATGACTCGACATGACAGTGCTGGTATATCCATGTTGATGGTGGTGTCCATGTCGAGATGCAGTGCTAATGGGCGATGAGTGTGCTCTTGGTGTATCATAGCTTCACCTCTACATGGTAAGGTTTGTGGGTTCTTAATGGTATTGATGTTTTCTTGATGTTGCATGTGCATGTATTGCCTTCGATGGTACTTGACATGCTTCATGTGTTCATCTGTTCCTGAACAAGTCTCCTAGCATGCACTCCTTATTCATCTCATTTGTTGTCACACCATGTCTCATCCATGTACCTATATCTTCCATCACTCATGACGAGACAACATAAAATCTAGAAATATCCTTGTCTACCATGATGCATCATCTTTCGTTTTCAGGTGCAGGTGACTAGGAGAGAGGACAAGGCTCTGAAATTACGCAGAGCACATTTTAGGTTGGGATGCCGGCTCTGGGGAATTGTCAAGTAAAACTATATATAGGTCATTGGGAGGCTGGGATGAGCAGTCCAGAACAACAGCGACACTCTGCGGGGTCTAGCTCATCTAGGAGGAGGAATTGTGCAATGTTTTAAGGGAGTCAAGCATGCAGGACATGTCTATGCAATTTTTGAGCTAAGCGAGGTGTCAGGTAGCTGGAGGAAAATCCAAGAAAACTGGGTATTTTTCAAGAGGAGTAACAGGCTGATTGATAGGGGGACTGGCTGATAGAACTTGCAATTTTCGAGGACAATGCGTGATAGTGAGTAGGTTCCTGTCCCTCACATCTGTGCAATTTCTTCAGTCAATGGAGATGGGTATGCTGACAACTTATGTGCAAAGTTTTGGAGAACTAAAGCCCGAGGTCATTTCTCGGTCAAACTATCTGGTTGACCAGCGAGAGACTTAATAAATTGGCTTGCAAGCAACGTAGATTTAGATGGCTTCTTGGGAAATTTCTGCGCTGTTCTGGTGACATTCAGCCAGGTCAATGCTAGTATTGTGTAGTGTTGATTGCTTGGAAGGTAGCCTCAATCTCTGCGCAATTCTGGGCAGTAGTATTTAATCACTGAGGGTTGAGATTATGCAGTGGAACTCAACAGAGGTTCAACTGATGGAGGGTGGTCTGGTCGATAGATTTTCGACAAAATGACTAAGTGTGTGAGTAAGTGGACTTGTGTATACATGACCTTGTGAACACACACTCAACATGACTTGACGACAAGGCACCTCGAACCAACATGACAATATATGCTCAGTGTTACTAACCAATGGGTGAAATCGAAAATTGTGATACTTGTGATAGATCATTGAATGATCGTGATGACACTTGTGCGAAATTGCATACAACTTCATGTGTGAGTGTGACAAATGCTTAAATAGCGAATACAACTTGTACACTCGAAGATGAACCTTGAACATGGCCAGAACATGACTACAAGCATGACATTGTGACCAACATGCTAAAATATGTCTGGTGAATCGTCAAGTGAGGAGGGTGCAAAGACTTGACATGAGCTCATGGGATGAGCTCGAGTGTTTTCAAACATCAAGGAAAAAACCAAGGCTCTGAAATTGGATGCATGCCACAATTTTTGAGGGTGTTGTAGTCGTTACAACACCAGCGTTAAGGTAGAACGAGTTGCATTGATATTTGAAGTGAAATATTGGACTAGGAACTCCAAGATCACATCTACATATTGTAATACTATTGTTTTTCATTCCTGAATGACAATAGCTGAAGTGTTAATAGAATTTTTGATTTGTGCTATAATGCCCCACATTTGAGACAATTTATAGAAACACTTCTCCACCAGTTTTGTGAAGATTATAGAAAAACATAATCAACAACGTTAATGAAATTCAAATAATATTCATGAACATCACAATTATAGATTATTAGGAAGGTCAATGTAAAAGAAACACATTATATAAACCATACAATATAGGGCAGATGTTTATCAAAACAATGCATAGGAAAAAGAAATGAATTGAAGAGCCTACATTGTATAGAAAATTACAAAAACAGATAGACATGCATGCCTTAAATAATGCAATAAAACAAAAAAGAAAATGTGAATCAATTAAGGCCTCCTCGAGATATGCAATGATTAGCATACCCAATAGGCCTACAACTAATCTTGTTCTCCATGCATTGCTTGCATAATGAAGAGGAATTTTGTTTATAGTAGCTTCACTTGCTCGCTTTTAGTTGGCTCCAATTCTTGTATGAGAGAAACATCAACAGGAGGAAAGAAACCAAGCTAGAGAAAAATTGAACAAAAGAACATGTGGCCAATCTGGACAATTGGGCAGCTACGTGTAGTAGAGGGCTCATGAAATCATGGTGAAACTCATTTGGTTTGATCCATCATGATAACCAAATTCCACTTTCTATCATCAATTGATTGAGCCTCATTTGCCTAACATACACCAAGCCAAAAATTATTTATGTTTTTTGTTAGTTTTTATGATTCACACAAGAACCAAAGCTAAGTCACAAGAAACCATAAAAACAAATTGAAATATATTCAGGATCCTATGTAATAGAACTTCGAATACAAAAAAAATGATTATTTATTCTTCACAGGATACAAGAAATAAGATCTTGGAGGTTCCATTGATGATAAGAAATCCACCTCTAGATTTTTTTTCTTTTTAGGATCTAGTCCTATGTCATGGGAGGACAAGAAGTGGAAATTTGTTTCTCAATCTTCCACTGATGAAAAATATTACACAGTAGGAGGATATGTATGCAAAGTAGCTACATCACATACGCGCAAGATTTGGTGTACCACAAATACATCAAACGATCTTGTAGTGCATCAATTAAGGTGTTTTATAATTTGTTTTTTCAATCCTCTATTCCATGAGCACACAAAATAAATTAAGGTTTCATACCAATTCAAATGAAAACATGTTCAACAATACAACATGCAGCTCCAATTTTCTTCACTCAAGATCAACGTGCTAATATCTTCACCAAGTCACTTTCATGTGAGAATCTTGAGGCATTCCAAGTCTCTATCATGTATTTCTAAGAGTCTAAATTAATTGAGTGGATGTTAGAATAATTACATCATAGTATATGCAAATAAACCAATGTAAATAAGATGTTGGGAAACACCAAACTTACAAGTAGAATACATTTAGTCCATTTTATTAGAAGTCTCAGAACATGTTTGAGATCCTTATATATATGAACTAAGTTAGCTATTTTGTATAAAATATTCATATGCTACAATGAATAGATCAAGACCGCCAAGTCTATATTTGTGCTATGCAATTTTGTACTCTATAGCAATATGGAAAACACATTATTAGCCAATTGCAAAATAATGTATATGTCAAAGACAAAATTAACAAGAGGAAGCCATTTCAATGATTTTTTGGCCACAATTTCTACACTACATATCTTTGAATGCCCCTTGTGTAAATATATTGCTATCTTTAAAGCTCTAGCATATTATAGGACCAGAAGCATACCTACCTATTTAATGCAAAACTTCTCTTTCATAGGTACTGAGAGAAGATGCCCTTATGGAAGTGTATTTTATTATTTTTCTACATACTTTTAGCTGCTTGCACCCCTAAATGGAATGATTAAGCTATACATTATGATGGCATTCAAATATCTATATAGCTATATAAATTATCTAGTAGGGCTATGAAACAATAGAACCAAACTCCTAGTAGGCACCTTTATGGAGCATGCAAAAAAGGACAATTCAACATTTCATCACTAATTCATTAACTGCCAGAGTAGAGGGATTAGCTTTAGATGGTAGTAAAAACATTCCATCTACCTACATATTTTACGATATTTTTCAAGTTTACTTCCTAAGTTAAAGCAATAGATCCTTGTGATTTTAGAGTCAATGTTGTAATGCAAATATTGATTCGAGGAATCTATCACCGAGGGTCCAAAAATAAAATAATTAGAAATGTTGAGGAAAATATTCAAAATTGCTAACTTGTATCTATAATTTATAAGATCATTGATGAGCCTCTTTTCTTCGGAAACTAAATAAGAGTTTAAAATTAATGGGGGAATGCCAACACACCACTGACAAACTGATTGGGGTGGAATGTTCATTTTTCCAAACATCTGAGAAAAATTATGCCAAATATAAACCAAGCTACATTCAATTATTCACTAGCAAAATAAAATTTCGAAGATAAATTAGATTTGTCTATTTTACTAACTATTGTGAACCTCAATGAACTCAACTTCTTTGGGGCTTGAGGTGTTTTCAGTATCTGATTTTTCCTTGTCAACACTCGACAATTTTACTTTCATATATAGCTTTGATATAAGGTAACGTTCCATCTACAACTTTGATATAAGGTAATGTGGTTGTGATTTTCAGTATCTTCACTACTCTTTACCTCCATTGTGTTTCTAAATTGTGAGGTGAAGACATCCCTTTCAACTATATTATCTAATCCCATCACATTTAAGCTTTGATCTGTGGAAATATTGAAGGTTTCCTTAAGAAGAAATAATATGGACCCCTGTGAATGAAGTGAATCATAGAAGGAAGATAATTATGTCACTGTTATGTTGCAAGATTAGGTTAAGTACCAATTCAAACACAAACTGTTCAACAATACAACACGCGACTCCAATTTTCTCCACTCAATATTAGCGTGCATATATCTTCATGAAGTCACTTGCATGTGAAGATATTGAGGCATTCCAAGAGTCTCCCTTTTATAATTCTAAGAGTCTAAATTAATTGAGGGGGATTATTGAATAATTACATCATAGTATATGTAAATACCAATGTAAATGAGGTGCTGGGAAGAACCAAACATACAAGTAGAATACATTTATTCCATTCTATAATAAGTCTCAGAATAGGTTTGAGATCCTAATCTATATGAACTAAGTTAATAATTCTGTGTAAAATATGCATATGCTCCAATGAATAAATCAATACTGCTAAATGTATATTTGTATCCTACCCCAATATGGAATAGGTATTGTTAGCCAAATAAAAATTAATGTATATGTCAAAGACAAAATCAACATGAGGAAGCTATTTCTATGACTTATGGAGCACAATTGCTGCACTACCTATCTTTGAATGTCCCTTGTGCAAATATATTACTATCTTTAAAGTTCTAGCATATTATAGGATGAGAAGAATACTTCCCTATTTAACACATATCTTCTCTTCAATAGGTAGAGAAATAATATGCCCTTATGGATGGTGTACTTTACTATTTTTCTACCTACATCTAGTCACTTTCACCCCTAATTGGAATCATTAATCTCTACACTATGTTGACATTCAAAGTTTTACATAGCTATACAAATCATATACTAGGACAATGAGGAAATAGATCCAAAATCGTAGTAGCACCTTTATGGAGCATGCAAAGTAGGATAATTCGACATTTCATTTCTAATTTCTTAACTACTAGAGTAGAGGGATTGACCTTCGATGGTGATAAAAAAATTCCATCTAGTACGTCTTTTATGAGATTTTTCTAGAATACTTTATGAGTTAAAGAAATAGATCATTCTAATCTCAAAGTCAATGTTGAAAATATTGTTTTGGGGAATCTATATTCAAGGGTCCAAAAATAAACTAATTGGAAATGTTGGGGAAAATATTGAAAGCTATTGAAAATTATTGGTAGAAATAAAATTGGCCTAAAAACCTTGAAAAATATCAGAAACATTGGCAACTTGAAAAGCTTGGAAAAAAATGAAAATATTCAGAGAAATCGAAGATATTTGTAACATTGCTCAGAATCAATAGATTATTAGATGGAACCCTTTGAAAGGTGTCAGGAAATTATACGGTTGTTGGTGAGCTAAGGAGATTCACTATTGCTCCACAATTGTAGACATCTTGTTAAAATTTGGCAACTATGGCCAAATTCCAATTTGAGAAACTCCGCTGAAGAAGATAATTATTGCATTAAATTGCTCTTCTTGAGAGGATGAAAATTGACCTAAAGATCACAAAATTTGGATAAGGAAAAATATTATTTGTTCAAAATAAATTATATACGTCATAACCTTAACAAGGCAGGAAAAATTAAAGTTTGAAATTTTGATTTTCTTCCAAATGTCAAGGTCAGGTTCACCTTCAAAAGGACCAATCATCATGTCAAATTATGTATAAAGGAATCCCCCATCCTCATTTCATATATCCAAAAATTATTGGGAATAATACTGAGAGGGTGGGGGGGGAGTGAATCAATATTATCAAATCAATAACTTTTTCTTTCCATAATTAGATTTATAAACTCTACTTCAGCACAGGCAACTCGCATGTGCACGCAATTGTTCTTCAGGAAACCAGCATATATCCAGTGAACTTATGATTCAGTGAATTCATGATATGTTGATATTTAATTAATGCATCAGTACTTTATTAGCTGTGTGCAGTAATAACAGAATAAACCATCACACATAAGAAACACACATGAACACCAAGATTTAAGGTGGAAACCCAATGCGGGAGAAAAACCACCTACTGCTGTCATCTTTATCTTCTTTTAATATAATAAAAACCTGTTTACAATCTTGTACTGGTGCAGATTCATACTAGTACGCAGGCACCCACCTACAGAAGGCTGCAACCTTCTCTCATTCTCCAGCTATTATTGGAAGGGAGCTACAACCCCCTAGCTTTTGTACTAGCCAATATGTTTACTACTACGTAGGCACCGACCTACAAAAGGCTCCAACCTTCGCTCGTTATTGAACTTCTACTGGAAGGGAGCTCCAACCCCCTGGCTCTTGTATTGGCCAATATTTTTACCAGTACGTAGGCACCGACCTGCAGAAGGATACAACCTTATCTCTTCCTCTAGGGACCATGTTTCATAAATTTTTCAGAATGGATACTCTTTGTACACAACAACATATTATGAAGGCCACATTTCATCCAATTTTCATACTGGACCCATCAATAACATTGAAGCTCAAAATCAATCACCATTGCAATAAAACCAATCACTCAAACCCATCAACACTGAAGCAAATGACAGTCAATCAATCTGAACAATCAGATCACTGTCACTAGAACACAGAGCTAAACCCATAACTCTATATCAATAACTAGAACCAATTGCAACCTCAAACATCATAATTCATAATGTATACGCTATTTCAAAGTGTCGAACCAATGTGTATATGTGCCTTCACCAAGGCGAACCAATGTATAAATCTACAAATACCAACTTAAAACTTCATAGCTATTCCAAACTTTAGTCATACCCAGATCATAACATTTACATAATAAAACATGCATTGGCATTCAAATCTAGCTCATCCATTATCAGATCATACAATGATAAGTCATTTCAGGTCTCATGATCCTGATTGAACATTCTATCCAAAGGTGCATGTGATATTTCAGATCACAACATTACCATATCCCTTACAACATAAAATATACTTCAGATAGAAGTATTCATGAAAATCCCTTTCACTTGTACACCTGGCCCTTTGATCTTCTCTTCCTTATATACTTCATCCTTTGTCAATACCCTAGACCAAAACCATAGTTATGCTGCTGGTATTATTTGATGGTATCAATATTCTTTGTCATGCTCATTACCATGGGTCACTATCGTGGTAGGAACTCCATGGTAGGAATCCTTAATTTTCCATCCCATATGCACTTTTCCTTCTATGAAAGTGCGTGCATACGTATACGCTCCTTATGTTTTGTGAAACTGCGTGTATACACTACTTGGACAAGGTTAACTAGCATAAAATTCTTAAAACATTCACTTTCTTCAATCTCTAGAGTTTGATCTGTAATCCTTTGATGTTACCTCTGAATTGGCCTATTTCACTGTCATACATCACTAAATTTTTTGTGAGTTTCCATCAAGGACAACACTTGTACCATAATGCCAAAAATCTCCCCCTTTGGACTTGATGGCATCCATTTATCAAATAACACCAAGATACTCTCCCCCTTTGGCATCAAGAGCAAAGGGTGAGCCAAGATATTCTCCCCCTTAGAGATGTACTCTGTTGTCCATGATCCCCTGAGCACTTGCAGATTCTGTAGAAATATTTTTCAAAAGAATGACATGACCCTATAACTCAACTATGTGAGTATGACCTTCCTATCACCAATGACTCATACATACATCAATCACCCAAACAAGTGGGGATATACCAAATGTTCATACATGACTGAAAAATTATTACATCATCCTTCCCATGCATAGTGGGGTTACAAATTATGACATAGGTCATTACCTGAACTTGACATCAAATGATATACATGAAATTTATAACAAGGACTAATGATCTAAACAAGACCATGATAGTCATCAACAACTATCATACACCATATATGATCTGCACCATAAGCCTATATATGTCCATCATTAAAAGAGTCATCTGAATCAAAATAACTATGTGGATCAAGTAGTATAAGTATCATCATGTACCAAGGTCTTCTATTATAATGCCAACAATACATTATTAGAAGCATATGCTCCCCCTGAACCTGTGCCAACTATTCACTGTCAGATCTGATCATTGCGTTTGTCAGTAAGAATCATCAAGGTATCATCATGAACCAGTTATTCATCAAGTCGTTAACAATTTATGAGGGCCAAAATCACTTCTACATATCATCAGCAGACTGTAATCATCATCAATTAGAACAGAAAATATAATTGATAATTGATTGAACCATATCATACCACTTTTCCTGAGCCTGTCCCACTGCTTCTTCATCAAAACAACATATACGCAACTGTGCATCTTCTAACTCGCGTAGATACGTGACTTGTATTCATAATAACTGCGTATGAGAATTGAAATACTGAAGTTTCACACTTTGATCTCCCCATGAGTCTGTTATGTCTGTATACTAAGCTATGCCACATATTTCTGACAATAATTCCTTCTTATTCCATATCTTGGAGTGTGATGATGTTTATTCCTTTTGGTATGTTGGCTGAATTTTTCTCCTGCATTATTTTGCTATATGCCCCAAATTTTTACAAGCATAACATCTTATATGTTTCATATTCCTTCTATCAAAACCAATAGCTTTGTGACCATACATGTTTCAAGAAAAACAATATCCCTTAAAGTACCTGAAAACTGATGATGTTTCTGTGTGAGGGTTATTAGCTTGAACCATTCTACTTCTGCATCTGGCTGCAACATGTCCAAAATTATGACATATAAAACATTCAACATTATTCATCAGAGGAAAGAATCTATTATCACTTCCATAGTTAGGAGTAAGTGATTTTATTTGAAGTATTTATTTCCTTGGTTGTTGATGGGGTTGACCTCTTATCTCCTTGTTGAGCATTTTAGAATTTTCAATAGAGTTGCTTGCCTCATCTTGTGATCTAGATTCACCTTCAACAATTTCATGAAAGCCAAGACTAGTATTTATAAGAGGAGAATGCTGAACTTGGATGATTTCATCTAACATTTCTGATCCTTTAGCAAATCTAAGATTCAGAGTTTTTATCTTCTCAAGTTATTTTCTAAGACTTACTACTTCACACTCTAATTTTTCATTGTGCTTGCCCTTTTCAATGAGTTGATGTGTCATTGTGTCTATGACTATATCCTTTTCTGCCAAATAGATTTTGAGTTGAGTGATTTATTTATGGAAATCTTCTTGTTCTAAGGTATCATTTTCATATGCCACGAGTAGTTTAAAATCTTGATCATCTTGATCACTATTAGATAGGCCATCACTATCTTCATGAGTTTAATAAATTCTACTATTACCTTTTGCAGAAATATTTCCTTTGTCATGAGGACATTTAGCAGCATAATGACCAACTCTTTCACAAGAAAAACATTTGAAGGGAAGCTTACCTCTGAATCTTCCGAAACCTCGCTAAAGTTTCTTCACAAACTTTACCTCATCTTCTTCTGATATATATCATGATTCTTTGATATATTCATTTTCTTTTCATTTTGCAGAAGCTTTGAAAGCAACTTTTCTGATTTCTAATGGACCTCCTTTCCTCATTTCAAAGGAAGTTAAATTCCATGAAGTTGGACAATAGTAACATATTGTAGATCTTGCTTTTCTTCTATGGCAGATAATTTTGACTCAAATTTAGAAGATAGAGATCTCAAACTTTTCCCAACTATAGTAGCCTCCTTCATTTCTTCACCTAGATTTCTCATATGATTTACAATCTCATCTACTCATAACAAATAACTAGAAATACTTTCATCACTATGCATCTTGAGAGTTTCATACTAGATTCTGAGAGTTTAGAGTTTAGCACGTTTTACCTAGGAGTCTCCTTCATAACTATGAATGATTCTGTCCCATATTTCCTTGGCTATGTTGAACTGCACGACTTTGATGAATTCTGATTCTGATAGACTTCCCAATAAAACATTGACAACTTTGGCATTGATTTCATATGGCTTATTTTTTGTTGGATCCGTGGGGACTGCTGCTGGATATTGGTATCTTATTTCAAAAATTTCCAAAACATCAGCTCCAAGTGACTGAAGATAGGCTCTAGTTCTTGTCTTCCAATATAATAAGTTATCTCCGTTGAAGATTGGTGGTCTGATAGATCCCATTCCTTTGTTATTGGTCATCTTGAGAGATCTTCCTTCAAGCATTCAAGCTTCTTCTGAAGGACCTCCTCTGATACCAATTGTTGGGAATAATACTTAGAGGGGGGCGTGAATCAATATTATCAAATCAATAAATTTTTCGTTTCATAATCATATTTATATACACTACTTCAGTTAAGGGAACTTGCGTGTGCACACAACTGTTCTTAAGGAAATCAATGTATATCCAGTGAACTTATGATTTAGTTAATTCATCATATGTTGATATTTAATCAATGCATTAGTACTTTATTTACCATGTGCAATAATAATAGAATATACCATCACACATAAGCACACACATGAACACCAAGATTTAAGGTGGAAACCCAATGTGGGAGAAAAACTACTTGCTGTTGTCTTCTCTGTCTTCTTTTAATATAAGAAAAACTTCTTTACAATATTGTACTGGTGTAGACTCATACCAGTATGCAGTAACCCACTTGTAGAAGGCTACAACCTTCTCTCATTCTCCAACTACTACTGGAAGAGAGCTACAACCCCCTAGCTCTTATATTGGCTGATATGTTTACTAGTACGTAGGTGACGACCTATAGAAGGCTCCAAACTTCACTCATTCTCCAACTACTACTAGAACGGATCTCCAACCCCCTGGTTCTTGTACTGGCCGATATGTTTACCAGTAGGTAGGCACCAACCTACAGGAGGTTGCGACCTTCTCTCTTCCTCCAGGGACCACATTTCATAAATTTTCAGACTGGATACTCCTAGTACACAACAACACAATGTGAAGGCCACATTTCATCCAATTTTCATACTAGACCCATCAGTAACATTGAAGCTCAAAATCAATCACCACTGCAATACAACTAATCACTGAAACCCATCAACACTGAAGCAAATCATAATAAATCAATCTGAACGATTAGATCATTGTCACCAAAACACAAAGTTGAACCCATAACTCTGTATCAACAACTAGAACCAACTGCATCCTTAAACATCATATTTCATAAGGTATACGCTACTTCGAAGTGTCGAACTAGCATGTATACACGCCTTCACCAAGACGAACTAGTGTATAAATATGCAAATACTAACTTAAAACTTCACAACTATTCTAGAATTCAGTCAAACCCAAATAACAACATTTATAGAATAAAACATACGTTAGCATTCAGATCTAGCCAATCCATTATCAAATCATACAATGATAAGTCATTTCAAGTCTCATGATCCTGATCCAACATTGTATCCAAAGGTGCACGTGATATTTTAGATCATATCATTGCCATAACCCTTACAATATAAAACATACTTCAGATATAAGTATTCATGAAAAGCCCTTTCACTTTCACACCTGGCCCTTTGATCTTCTCCTCCTTATTTACTTACATGCTTTGTCAATACCTTAGACCAAAACCATAGTTATGTTGCTGGTATTCTTTGATGGTATCAATATTCATTGTCACGCTCATTACCATGGGTCAATACCATGGTACGAACCCGATGGTAGGAATCCTTAATTTTCCATTCCATATGTGATTTTCCTTATGTGAAAGTGCACACATATATATACACTCCTTTTTTTCTATGAACCCGCATGTATACACTACTTGGACAAGGTTAACCAACGTATACTTCTTAAAGCATTCTCTTTCTTCAATCTCTAGAGTATGATCTGTAATCCTTTGTTGTTACCTCTCAATTGACTTGTTTCACTTTCATACATCACTGAATCTTTTGTGAGTTTCCATTAAGGACAACACTTGTACCATAATGGCAACAAAAATATATTCAATGTATATATGAGGCAGTCGTGCTCAAGGAGGATGAAGGTTAGTTCTGTTTTGGGTTCATTTTCTATAGTTAGGCCAAGGTGCTTCACTTAGGGAAACCACAGGAGAAGGGAACATGAGGCATTTGAAATTTCTAGATTTTGGAGTGTTTTCTTGCTTCTTACAGGTCCAAGTTTGGAGCTGAGGTTGCTACCTTGCATAAGGGTTGATCTATTTACAGTTTTTGCATGATACCCATGGTGAATCTCTCCTAGAAGCTAACTACAATAACTTGAGTCACCTTTAGTCAAGCCGCTGGCCTTGAAAATCCTATTTTGAAGATCAAGAAGCTACAGCTAGGATGCTAAAATGTGGAATGCATGATCTGAAGGTTGTGTGGTTCATATTTGTAACCTAGAAGCAGGTTAATGGGAAACATATAGTTGGAATATCTAGTTGATGAAATTCGTAGTCAATAAAAGGGTGTTGTATAAGACTGCACTTGTGCCCTAACATGTGATTTGAATTTCAACGATGAAGCTTATAGAGGGTGCCAGAATTACAGTTTTGATCAAGGCCTTCTTTTGTCTAAGGGTCGTAAATTGGCAAGTCATTTTGACTTTAAATTATTGTACTCTCTCTCTGTTGAACATGTGATATTGATGATAAGAAGAATCATTCAAGGGTTTTCCCCATCTTGGGGGTTTTCCCTGGCTTGAGCCATATCCTTGTGTTCTCCTATCTTGGCTTGTCTTCTGTATTTATGTTGATTTTTCTTTCATCAGTTACTATCATAAGTTAATAATTAATGCGATTGCTAATGGATTAATGGAGTTAATTATGGGATAATGAAGTAACTAACCCAAGTAAAGAACATGTTAAATAAAAATTAACATGGAATCAGAGCTCAGGTGAGGACAAGCCCAAGACAGAGTAAAAGAGAAAGAAATCACCAAGGGAAGTTCATTGAAAAGTTCTCATGATTTCTGCAATGGCATATGGTAAATTTCTGAAGTTTAATGTTTATGGGCAAGGAGACTGAAGTTGAAGATTTGGGATCAAGTTTTTTTAATTTTATTTCCTTATGGGTTCACGTTGGCCATTTATTGTCCTTTGCAGGTGACAATTATATTTTTTTTTGTGAATACTCCAAGTTATATCTGGCTGGTCATGATCTTTAACAATTTTTTATTAGGAGTTAAAATTATGAGCAGGAAGGAGTATTTATGGGCTATGATTAGCACTAATGGGCACTCACACATGTCTAGATTTATTAGTTTATGTGCTATGGATCGACCCTTTTGTTAGGGCACAATTTTACACATAAATTGAGAAAGTTTGACCTTATCTAAGGCATGTTTTAAGTTATGGGCAACGTGACTTGATTTGTGGATCGAACTGCCTTTTACTTATGATTCCTTTAATACCTCCAGCTTGGGATTCTACCAAGCATTCCGTAGACATCCAAGACTCCATTGGACATTTCAAAAAATTTATTGTTACATTTCGTAAGTGTTTTGATGATTGAAGCTATTTTACTCCTTCCAAAGCACGTTAGAATTCTTGAATGTTTGAAGTTGTGTGAAAGGATATTGTTCCAGTATGATTCAACCGCAACTTTAATAAATTCACTATGTAATTCTCACAAAATGTATCTCCTTGCAAAGCAATTTTACTTTAAAATTTATTGACACTAAAATCTATTACAAACCTAAGACAGCTTGTGGAGGCAGTTCAGTCCTGTATTAGGACAAAATTGTAGCAGCATTTGAGGCAGTTCAGTCCTGTTTAATATAGACCTGAAGCATCGGTGACCAGTGCTGAGGCCTAAATAGACATATATAGTAGTACTCAAAATGACTATTTGAAGACCATTCCATGGCAAAATCTGTGGTATTCCAATAATGATTTGTCACTATACTCAACAACACTTTAAAGACTGTAGCATAATTAATGAAGGTTGAAGATTGACAATCTATCTTAAATTGAAACAATAAGAATTGGATGATACTTTTTCTATTAAGTTTCTTCTTACGGATGAAATTCTTGAACTGATACTCCAATAGTTACTACATCCACATCAATCCTTGAGATTGTATCAGTGTCACATTTTCTCCATGGAGATTCAATTTCCAAACAAGAAAGCGTTGCAAAGGACAGAGGTATTGCTAGCTAAAATAGTAATCAAACTTTATTTTAAGTCAGATTGACCAAGTGTAGCAGAGTGCAAGAATTAAGAACATTTGGTTATCAATGTATTCTTACAGTTCCCATTTGAAATGACTCTTTGACAGCCTGAACTTCTCATGATGAGCCTTATACGATTGGAAGAGGATGAAGTCATATAAGTTTGAGCAAGAATATGAGATAAAGGTTAGCATAAATCTTGCAAAGAGTGATGCCATGATGACAGTAATATGAATAAGGTAGATATATCAGTGGGCAGTGACTATATTCTTGACTTAAATATAGTGGATTTGGGGCATAGCAAGGTAGTGACATGTTAACCTTTTGACCGTGTTGACTAAGGAATAGTGACCAGTATGACAATAGGGATTTGAAAATATTATGTGGTAGAATAACCTTTAGAAAGGAAATCACCTTGTTTGGAATAATGTCCTTGACCTTGATAGCAACAATGAGATAGCATGAAAAAAATGTATAGAACTTGGTTATATTGTGGCTGAGAAATACTTTGATTTCATTGCTTATATTTTCTCTAGTTCATCTAAAGTATGGTAGAAGAGATTCAGAACAGTTCCAATAAGGACTATGATCAGTATTAAGACACCTGTGGCTAAGTAAATTTTTGTAGATGCCAATTGAAAAGGAACAAAGAAATCCTCTCCAAGGAAAATTCCAAAGCAAGTCTCTTAATATCTTCATTTAGTTAGAAATATTTGTGATATCAAGGTATGACTCTTCCAAGTTGAATTCATTATTGAATGGTTAGCGCATGTGAAAAAGACTATTCGGGCATGTTTTCTGATGGAGTTACAACAAGACGAGGGCTGATTGATGAAGGTTGAACTGAAGTAAGACTTCAGAGGGAGCTATAGAGTCTCTAGCATAATAACTTTATGATAAAGACAAGTCATGTCCACTGATTATGATGACTCTAATGATTCCTTTAGCTGCATTGATGACCTTGGCATATGGGCCTAAGGGTCTATAGTAGAAAAATGATAGGTTGTAGGTGGGTCATTGATTATGTTTAGAGGAAATTATGAAATAGCCACATTGGTTGAATTATAAAGACACCATTATTGATGATGCCTAATTAATGACCCTCTCATTTATTAATATAAAAGGGAGTTGAATTTTAAAGTCAATATATAAGTACCTAGCCTTGTTTTCTTTTCTACACTTAAAGGTCTGATGGGAAGGAAAAGTGACTGGTATGCACATGTATATCTTATGGAATCCCTAGTGTTCTTGATAAACATCGTATAAGCCATATGTTCTTGGAATTCTAGTTTCGTAAAGGGGCATGAACTTTTCAACTTTGTTATTGTTTCTTTAGTTCTCTCATTTCTGGTGGTGCAATGCACAATTATTTTCTCCAACTACATCATGAGATAGTGTGCAAAATTAGATATACCTTTTGCTATCAATTATATCCTTAAGAAATTGGTGGCTATAAATCTAACATGTAGAGGCCGTTTGTGTAATATTAGTGTTGTGGATAATTTTGATCCCATTTTGAAAAGGATTTTCCAACATGGAAGAGATTACTATGGATGTTGTTTCAAGAAATAATGCTTGAAGGAAAGCCATTAAACCATTGATGGAAATTATAGGTTCAGTATTTGGGAAAGAACAAAAAAGGTGAAATTAATGCACATATCAAGTCATCATTGGAAATTATTCTGGGGAAATTACCATTCTAGATGCTGAAAGTCATCTTATAGAATAGATATTTTTAAAATGTCTCAGTTTGGATTGGAAATGGAAGAGCCTTGGGAGCAGTGGATAGTATTTCAATTAAATAAAATTTAGTCAACTCTCTCTATATTTATAAATACAAGACTACACTCATGCATAACAAGCAAATGGGGATTTGAATTGGAATGAATTGAATAAAAGAACAACACAAACCGATAAGCATTTTGCTTTTATATCATATATGGGACATCATAAATCCATAAGGAGATCAACATAATTGTTTCATTCAACTTAAACATTTAGAATGAATTAATATAGAGGCCATTTCTACCAGTATGAAGTTATATTTCCAAATAGAAGATTGTAGCATCATCATTGCTACATGTTGAACACTTTCTCGATTACTTTATATTTCAAGCTATAATATATGACTGTGAAAATGCTATATCTAATGAAGCTGGATAAAGAATGCTCTGCTTGTGGTGTTATATTGCATTAAACTAAAAAAAAACTAGGACTTTTTTGTGAAGATGGGAGAAGTTCAACAATGCAGGTTCATCCATCAATCATATAGCATGATAACTATGACAACATCTACCAGCAATAGGTTCCTAGACTATATGAATGTGAGGATTGTTGTTCACCATATTTATTATTAGACTATCTTCAAATAAAATTATGCATATATCTATATAATTTCCATCTTCAGTGGATCTAGATATCAAGGGCTTAGGAAGAAAATTTAAAACAAGTCAACAATGATTGTGGTAGAGAGACTTTGAAGTAATAATCAAAGAAACTTACAACCACAATTTTGACAAAACACTATATTTCTACAATTTGGATATTCAGATTCATTTAGGAAACCAAATAATAAATGTGAAATGGGTGAGGATTCCCTCCAAAATGGGGATGAATTCACCCCTTAATAAACACACGATACAAATAGGCTTATTATAGGCTACACTTCAAGAGTCCTAGCTACTATACGGGCCTACTAGTCGTGTTATATTCTTTCCCAAATACATTACTTACGAATGGCTTTTCTTCTCAAAACTTTTTTATTGGTGCAAGGAAAAAGCAGAAACTTATGTTATTAGTTGCTTGATTCAAGAGGTAGCTACAAAAATGGAGGGTATGACATGATTCATACACATTACATAATACAAATATTGGGACGTGGTTGGTTAGAGTTTGCAATGAATCTGGAAACTGGAAAAGACCTATTAGAGATAGAATTTCACAAGCTATGAGAGAAGGGAATTAATACATGATCCATATTGTGTTATCAAAAATATCTCATTCCTAGGGACAAGTATATTAAAGGCTTGTTTTCAATGGTCCAATTTGAAAAACATCTTAGAACGATACCAGAAAAATGTCCAAGTGGAAAAATATGGCATGGTTGTTTGTTCTCAAATTCGATTTTTTTTATGGTACCCGTAATGTCATGTGTAATGAAAAGTGTTTTGTTAGTATTAATAAGTCTATGATGTATAGGCTAGCAATGAAACACATCAAAAACCTACATTAGCTTTATTCTTACCAAACTTGAAGTAGGAAAACAACTTTGTTATCAAATATCAAATTAAAAGAGGACGGAACAAGCTAGGCATCAACAAAGCATCAAGGGACCCTTTAATATGCATGACATCATACTTCATAGAAATATCAATGTAGAAATATTTCTTGCAAAAGGATGTTCAATACTATAGGAATCATAACAAATCTCTTTATTTAAATAAATTCTAAATATCAAGGCAGTTTCAACAACAATACCTCTGTAGAATCCCAAGACCTTGCGGGTTTCTATACATGTCAACTAGAAACTAGTAAAGGGAAGAAACAATGTGCCAATTGAGAATCCAAGAATGTTGAAAAAAATCTCTTGAGGCATTTCGTTCTAGGTAAGCTAAAATTTTAGAATTTCTAGCGCTAAATGTGACAACTTGGGCTCTATTGTAGTTTATTGGAAACAATGATTAAATTCTGAAGAGTGTGGATGACATTGGAAAACTTAACGACATGATTGAAGACATGTAATGAAAAAATAGAATATGAGTAGGGTTGTCAAAGAATAGAGTGTGAATCTTAAATCTGTAACATAACATTCTAGGAAGTGAGCTAAGAACAACATGTTTAGAATTACAACATTTCTATAAGACTAATTCCACCTCTGATTTAACAATGCACACTAAGGCTCTTATTTGGCATGAAAATTACAATATTTGTAGTGGAGATATAACCTTGAGTTGGCCCATCTTCCTAGTATATTGGTTTGATGATAATACATTTTCTGTATTTGATGGCAAGTTTAAATCAGACAAAATTGTAATATGATTTATCTTCTCCCTTGATTGATGGACAAGAAATGATCCAATATAGGACTACTAGTTGGAAAATCATTGGAAGAAGATCGAAAATCAATATTTTTCCACAATGCTTAGTGTCAATGCATGTATTTTTTTAGGGAAGATGATGTCATACTAGAAGGATGCCTTGATTTATAAGAAAGTTCAATGGTTTTTTGGATTTTATCAAAGTAGGGGAAATGTGGCTATATATTGCAAGGATAGACTTTAGATGAACATGGTAAATAATTCTCTGTAAATGAGACTATCCAGTGAGAGAATGTCATGTCCATTGACACTCTAATAAAACCAAGCTCAAATTATGGAAGGTGTTCACAGGTCAAGGACAAGAGAGATATTTCTTTTTGTGTCTTTAGAGAGTAATCTAATGCTGTCAATATTTGGATAGGCTCCAACATCGGGTATATAATTTCACCTAAAACCAACCAACCCTAATAACTTGAGTTTGATATTTCTTCTAAGGTTTGTATTCTACTCTCTAAGCCTTGATAATGCTCCTAGGGGTTGTCCTCTACTCTATGATAAGAAATTAATATAACAAGCTCTATGGTATAACGTGGTAAGGGTAAATGGAATTCACATGATATATAAGTAGATTTTTAGAATTTCATAGCTTGTATTATGAGATAAGTGTAATATACCCTACAAAAACAAAGATAAATGAAAATAATATCCATATATTTAGTATCAAGCAATAAAATTACTCAATGCAATTGTAATGGTAACCAAAATAAGATACCTTGATTATTAAGAGCACAATGTTCACTTGCCTCTTCTAGGAGGGAACCTCAAGTAGAGTAAAGCTTAGTTACAATAGTAATCCAAGGCATCTTTTACAATGTTTTTACCTTTATATATACTACTTTCCAACCTTCTAGAACATTCTAGAGGAGGAAAACCTTCTAGCAAGTCCTCTCATAATAGTTCCAGTCACACTACTTCCATCATTGTCTAATAATGATGGCCTTTCTTATATAACCATATATTAATCTAATTTTTAAGGGTTAGGGAGGCTAGGACCCTAACATGTTCTCCCCCTTAGAGAACAACCTTATCCTCGAGAGTTGAGATGTGGAAATTTGTGTAGAATGTTAGTTTATCAGCCAAATAGACCTTCGGCTCTGATACTAGTTGTTAGAAAATTATGTATTACAGAGCAATGGAACACACAAAATATATTGTAGAAATATAAACATAGAAAAGACATAAAACAAGAGAGATACAGATATATGTGGTTCACCCAATTTTGGCTATGCCTACGGAGAAACAGCCAGCCTTTCTTTTTATATTATCCAGCGAAATGAAGAGATACAACCTACAACGAATCCGCTGTAATTTCCTCTTCGCCCTCAATCTCCTCTCTCTTCCTCACTCAGAATACAGATCTAGATAGACGTAATAAAATCGCCTCATATAAAGTGAGGGGTTGCCTTCTAGGGAAAACAACCCTAAATTAAACATAACTTCTATCGCCAGATCTCCGCCTAATGAATGACCCAAATTGACTACGAAATTACAACATTTTACAAGGAAAATTTACATTTGTTTTTAGCTTCTATGGAATTGCCCCGATCCCTCACTAAGGGAAGGGAGGGTGGGGGGGGGGGCTTGAAATAATGATCATTGGACCCCCCCTGGACCCCCTTGGCGGCATGCATTTTATGGGAAATTGTTTTTCCAGACTACGAACTGGGGTCTAATGCGGCGAAACCTCTAAATAAAGAAGATAATCAAGCTCCACACCCAACAATCTCCCACTTGGAGACTAATTATAGCAACTCCATCATTTCTTCATTTGCTGGACAATGACTCCACTTTGGACTTGGTTGTTTCTCATCTTCTTCATTATACTTGAAGTCCAATTGAAACTGAGCAGAATCTCAGTTTCTCCCTGGTTACAACTTTTGTTAACATATCTGTAGGGTTCTGGCTAGTGTGTATCTTTTCCAGCTTCAACTGTCCATCTTCCAACACTGACCATATGAAATGGTACTTGAGATGTATATGTTTAGTCTTGTAATGAAATGCAACATTCTTTGCAAGATGTATGGCACTCTGGCTATCACTATATAACTTGCCTAACACCTGCTTCTTACCCAATTCATCCAGAAACCTCTATGAACAAATCATTTCTTTACTAGCCTCTATAGTAGCAACATACTCTGCTTCCATTGTTGAGAGTGCAACAACACTTTGTAGTTTTGAAACACAACTGACAGTTGTTCCACCTATAGTAAACACATACCCTGTGGTGCTCCTCCTGTTATCTCTATCACCCGCCATATCTACGTCAACATATCCCTGTAGAGCAGTGTTTGAACCACCAAAGAATATTGCTTGATTTGTGGTACCTCTCAAATACCTAACAATTCACTTCACCACCATCCAATGTTCTTTTCTTGGATTGTTCATGTACTTGCTTACAACTCCCACTACATGTGCAATATCAGGCCTTGTGCATACCATTGCATACGTTAAGCTTCCAACTATTGATGCATATGGAACTTTAGACATATTAGCCATTTCTTCCCGAGTCTTTGGACACACCTCCTTACTTATTTTGGATTTGAATTCTGCATATTAAATATTTTCAACACCTTTTCTATGTACTCACTCTGAGACAATGTTAATTTTCGATTTTTCCTATCTCTAGTTATTCTCATACCAAGGATTTGTTTTGCAGGACCCAAATCCTTCATTGTAAACAAGTTTTCCAATTTTCTTTTCAGCACATTTATTTCGTGCATGTTAGAACCTACAACAAGCATGTCATCTACATACAATAACAATATAATATAGCTGCCATGTTTTTTCCTTTTGAGATAAACACAATGATCAGAGTGACATTTAGTATAACCTTGTTCAAACATAAACCTATCAAATTTTAGATACCATTTCCTTGGAGCCTGTTTTAAGCCATGCGAGCTCTTCTTTAACCTACATACTAGTTTCTCCTTCCCTTTTACTTCATATCCTTGTGGCCGTTGCATATATATCTCTTCCTCCAAATACCCCTGGAGAAAGGTTGTTTTTACATCTAACTACTCAAGATGCAAATCTTTAGCTGCTACTAGACTTAAAATAGCTCTAATTGAAGTAATTTTAACAACAAGAGAAAATATCTCATCAAAGTCTATACCCTTTTTTTGTGCAAAACCGTTCACCACAAGTCTAGCTTTATACCTTTTTTTATCTCCATCTTCTTCCTTCAACTTGTAAACCCATTTATTTTGCAATGTTGTTTTACCTGCAGGTAACCTGACTAAGTGCTAAGTCTGGTTATGTACTAAGGAGTCCATATCTTCTTTCATGGCTTGCTCCCACTTCTTCTTGGTTTCTACCTACACTGCTTCTTCATAACACTTTGGTTCACCAAAATCAGTCAACAATACATAATATAATGAAGGAGAGTATCATTCAGGGGGTCTACCTAACCTGGTAGATCTTCTAACACCAATTTCAGGTGTATGAGGTGCTTGCTGTTGTTGTGGTTACTGTTTTTGTTCTTGCTATTGATCATTATGATTTTTAGGCACCTTCACTTTTTCTGTGATCTCATCAAGCACTGTGTATTCTCTGTTTTCTTTTTCCTGTTTCTTTTCATGCATCTGATCCTTATACAAAACCTTTTCATTGAATATGGCATCTTTGCTCCTAATGATTTTTTGTTTTTCATAGTCATAAAAGAGATAACCAAAATCATTAACACCATATCCAATAAAGGTACATTTCTTTGATTTTGCCTCAAGCTTTGTTCTATTTTCTTTATTAATGTGGACAAAGGCTTCACAAAGAGTCTTTAAAAATGAGTAGTTTACCCTTTTACCTATCCATGCCTCCTCCGGAATACCACCATCCAAGGAACTTGAAGGATCTCTATTTATTAGATAAACAAAAATATATACAACATCTACCCAAAATTGTAAAGGCAATCCTACATGAAATCTCATGCACCTTGCATGCTCCATGATTGTCTTGTTCATCCTTTCTAACACACCATTTTCTTGTGGTGTTCCTAGAACTCTCTTATCTCTGCAAATTCCATTCTCTAAACAACACCTATCAAAGTCTTTGCTGCAATATTCACCTCCATTGTTTGATTTGATACACTTCAACCTTTTTCCTGTCTCATTTTCAACCAAATATTTCTATTTCTTGAAAGTATCAAATACATCATATTTATTTCGAATACAATAAATCCAGGTTTTTTTGGTTGCATTATCAATAAAAGTAACATAATAATGAGATCCATCGAGAGATGATACCTGACCAGGTCCCCATACACATGTATGCACAAGGTCTAATTTTTTGCTCTTCTTTTCTTTCCCAACTCTCAGGAATCTGACTCTCTTCTATTTTCCATAAACACAATCCTCACAGAATTTTAAATCATCATGCTTCAAGCCTGACAACAAATTTCTTGAGTGAAGAATCTGCATCCCCTTCTCACTCATGTGCCTAAGCCTATGATGCCACAATGTCGTATCTTCTCCTGTAGAGGTTAAAGCATCAACAAAATTAGAAATATTATTGCATAAATACAATGTACCAACTTTTTCTACTACCAACGCTCCTTTACTAACCTTCCAGGTTTTATCTGTAAACTTAGCTACATAGCCTTCACCTCCCAACTTCCCTATTGAAATCAAATTTTTCTTCAGATATGGAACATGCCTTACCTCCTTCAATAGCCATTGATTTCCATTCTGTTGTTTTATGAAAATTGTACCCACTCCAACGATTTTACAGGGTTTATCACACCCAATCGAACCTGTCCAAAATATCCTTGAACATAATCATAAAAATGTTTCCTATCAGGTGTGGCATGGAATGAGGCCCATGAATCTACCACCTAGGCATCAACAATATTTTCTAATGAAAGAATCAAAGCATCTTGCAACACATCACCTGTCACATTTGGTTCATGATTGTCTTCTTGCTGCACGTCTCCTTCTTTTCCATTTCGAGACTTGCAGGCTTTGTTTAGGTGTCCTTTCTTCCCACATTTCCAGCACATTATCCCTGATCTATACTTGGATCTACCTTTCCTTGGCTTACAACGATATCCTAGGCTCTTTCCTCTTTCCATTTTTCTCTCCCTAGTCTTTGCAGTCAAAGAATTACTCGATGTATCACCAAAGCTTTTCCGTTGCATTTCCTCAGTAAGGATTTCACCAACAACATCATCAAAATTTAAATTACTAGATCCAGAGACAGAGTTACTAATGGCCATAACTAAACCATTCCAAAATTCTGGAAATGAGCATAGAAATAACAAATCCCTAAATTCATCATCAAAAGTTACCCCTATAGAACTTAACTAACTGGTAACTATATTAAATTCATTTAAATGATCAACAGCAGATCCACCTTCTAACATCTTCATCTTAAATAAACTCATCATAAGAAATACCTTATTTGAGGCTAAGGTTTTTTCATATAGTTTGGCCAATGCCGACATTAAACCCTCCGTTTTCGTTTCCTTTGAAATATTAAACGCTACTAATGCTGCTAGACACAACTGTATTGTTCCAAGTGCCTTTCTATTGAGAATATCCCATTCTGTGTATGTCATACCTATTGAATTCTTTGTCTTTCTGCTCAATGGTAGGTATAGATATTTTTGATACAGATAATCTTCAATCTGCATCCTCCATAGCTGATAGTTTTGGCCGTTAAAATTTTTTACCCTAAACCTACCATCTTCTGCCATTGCTCCCACTCGAACTAGAAACCCTTCTCTCCTGCGTGTTTATTAGCCAAATAGACCTTCGAATCTAATACCAGTTGTTAGAAAATTATGTATTATAGAGAAATGGAACACCTAAAATATATTGCAAAAATAAAAACACATAAAACACATAAAACAAGAGAGACACAAATATACGTGGTTCACCCAATTTGGGCTACATCCACAGAGAAACAACCAGTCCTTCCTTTTATATTATCCATCAAAATGAAGAGATACAACCTACATCAGATCCATTGTAATTTCCTCTTCGCTCTCAATCTCCTCTCTCTTCCTTACTCAAAATAAAGATCTACATAGAGGCAATAAAATTCCCTCATATATAGTGAGGGGTTTCCTTCTAGGGAAAAAAATCCTAAATTAAACATAACTTCTACCATCAGATCTCCACCTAATGAATGACCTAGATTGGATATGAAATTACAACATTTTACAAGGCAATTTTACATCTATTTTTAGCTTCAGGGCACTGCCCCTGATCCCCCACTAGATGGGGCTCCAAATAATCGTCGTCGCCCCCCCTAGACCCCCTTGGCAATGTACATTTTATGGGTGGATTTACCGCCACGTTACGAACTGGGGTCCAATGCGGCAATACCACTAAATAAAGAAGATAATTGGGCTCCACACTCAACAGGTGCCACCTCAAGTGGTCTTTTCCTACATTTTATTAAAAATTATTGAATGGTGTGATGGTAGAGATGTCTCTCATAGTGCTTGAGGACTACTTCTAGCTGCAACCAAATGGAGCCTTCTACATCGATTTCTGATATACTAGTTCTAACAATGAAATTGGATCCAAACACTTTCAATTTCGGGCTTGTTTCACTTGATTACTATACATGTGGCTTGAACAACCCATAATTTATGTGTTTTGGATTGGTTAATTGTAGAGAATTGTGTTTTACTTTCCCATTGGTTAGATTAGTGGGCTTCCCTTAAAATATTAGTTAAACATCTCTTTATAAATAGAGATGCATTTCCTTATTGGTACTCATGGTTGGAGTACGGGAGAAATCCCTAAGCATTCTGATATTTTGGAGATTTATATATTTAGAAAAAAAAATATACCACATTCTTTTAACTACACCTAGGGAGTCAGGTCAACCTAATAACCACCTCCTTTGGGTCAAGATGTAAGGGGTGTGTTACAATATTTTGGTTGTTATTAATTGTTGGGTAGTGTATCCAAGCACCAGTTTGTTTGGCCAATGGAAGATAGGGAAGAAGAAGTCCTCCTTGAGGTTACAAACCCTAACCAATATAGCAAGACACTTACTCATTAAGAAGAATTTGGTTTGTGAATATTATAATGGTTTTTTTGAGGACAACAAAGGTACAACTATGGCTCATTCCAGACACAATAAACAGACAACAAAGGACTAAAGTTAGTTTTTGTTAAAATTGGAAACTAGGGCCAAATTCCACTTTGGACATCTCATTTGATGAATATGATTATTGCATTAAATTCCTCTTTTAGAGAGGACCAAATTCGACCTAAATATCGTCAAATTTGGACAAGGGAAAATATGTTTTTGAAATTAATCACTCACATACTTGTATCCGCATGTGAGAGTCCTTATATGTAGGCAGATCAACTATAAGGAAGACAATCTAGGAGCAGTGAAAGACGATTGTAGTAGCTTGCCATCAAATCCTAACCATAAGCTTTTACAGTTGTATGACTCAAGCCTAAGAGGGCACAAATTTTCTTCTCCAAAATTTCATTTCTGAGTTAGTTATGTATATAAGGACAGTGATATCGAATCTCCAAATTGGAAAGTCAATCTTGACCTTAAATTATTGTACTCTCTATGTTGAAAATTTGATATTAATAGTAATAAGAATTGATCAAGGGGTTTCCCAATCTTGGAGTTTTTCCCTAGATTGAGCCATATCCTTGTGTTCACTCATCTTTCTTGCCTTATGGATGTATTTTTTATGTTATTTCTTCAGTTATTATCAATAACGATTCATGTAATTGCTAATGGAAATGATATGGTTTGGTAAATGGGCTAACATTGGATATTGAAGAAATTGACCTAAGAAAATAACATGTTAACCTACAGATTAAGATGGTATCAGAGCTCAGGTGAGGACAAGCCCAGGAAAGATAGGAATAAATCAGTAAGAACTTTTTTTCAGGCCCTAGCAAGGAAGGAGAATCTCTAAATATTAAGGCCTCATTCTGGGCATGGTTTCTAGTCATAGTATTTGTGACTAGGCTTAAATCTTATCTAAAGAAAGAAAAGATTTTAAAGGGCATATATTCCCTAATATGAAGGACTGAGGGTCTAATTTGATAGCCCACACCAAGCCAAGTTATCTTTCAAACAAATTTGAGTTCTGGGTTCAACATATCAAAATTTAGGGGGATCAAATTAACAGTGTTTTCTCAGAGGCCCAAATTTCTATTTAGAAATATTTTTGAAGTTGTCCTTCGATTCGTAGAGAAAGAAATTATTCAAGAATTAACCTTGTGATTATTCTCTAAGCTCTCAAACCAAGTGAAGAAAGTATAATAATTAAGGATCTATACGTCTTCATCCTTGAACGAGAAGGAATCCTTACCTTTGTAAATTGAAGGGCAGACAAGAAGCCAACAAAAAAAAAGGGTTTCCTCAGATCAAGTATCAATTTATGAAGTTGTCAGTACTAAAAATTCAACATTATTTTATCTATTTAATTAGTTTGAAGAGAGGTCTTAATCTGTGAAGAAGGATTTTTCTATCTTGGTCAGTCTGATCATATACTGAACATCATCCATCCTCATTATTTGGAATTTAAGTATTGTTTTCGAAACTATGTAATCTAAGCACACTTATTGATGCTTTGTAAAAGTCTGGTACATCGTGTAACCCTTCATCTTTTGGAAGGTAGCTTGAAAAGCTACAGACTTCAAGTAGTATATGGCATACAACATCTTTGGTATGACTAAAAGACATGGTAATCAGGTTCAAATTTGTGTATTATCATCATCTCAAATGAGTAAGTTGATGCACATTGTATAGTTATAAGAAGCCTGTAGTATGCGTGACTTCTTGACCCTCTACAATAAAGAGCACCCTTATGGCATCTCACTTGCTAGGAAGGATCATCTCAAATGAGTAAGTTGATCCACATTGTATAGTTATAAGAAGCCTGCCATATGTGTCACCTCTTGTCCCTCTATAATAAAGAACACTATTTTGGCATCTCACTTGCAGGCAGGTTAACATTGGCATCATAACAAATACATAATTACATTCAACATTAGGAGAAGTATTGCTATGGCAT
The DNA here is from genome assembly GCA_000404065.3 of Pinus taeda. Taxonomy (NCBI): domain Eukaryota; kingdom Viridiplantae; phylum Streptophyta; class Pinopsida; order Pinales; family Pinaceae; genus Pinus; species Pinus taeda. The sequence goes on along the minus strand of APFE031275623.1, from coordinate 67,160 downwards.
ACTTGCAGTCCAAGAGAGTTATGATATTTTGATAAATTATTGATGTGTTGTAGCTACTACAACCACACTCCAAATATTTTCCTTAAGCTTCATTTTGGAGAAAGACAACCTATTGATCAAACATTGATGCATTCCCCTCACAGGGTGTTCATGCGGACTTGGTCCAACAATATGCTGAGTAGCTCCTTCAATAATTTGGGCAAATCTGGAGGGCAACTAGCCTCCCCTTCAGAAATTGCGAAATCCTGATTGGCAGCCTACTGGGCCCCAAAATTGCGCAATTTTGTTGAGTAAGTTTCACCCAGAAAATTACACAATCCTTCCTAGCTAAGCTACACAGCCCAAAATTTGCACAAATCTAGGCAGTAGTTAGCTGCTCTTCATAGAAATTGCACAAATCTTCTGAGCAACCAGCCAAAAATGCACATTTTTCTCCAAACAATTGAGCATCCTCTTGCATGTGCAAGTGAGTTAACCGGTTCCCTCTGGGACTGAGAAAAACAGACTTGCATGCATGGGCTTCTTCTCCCAAGGCAACATGCAAAGGCATCGCTTGTTTCAGGGACCTATTTTTGGCAGTTGGAGATTACATGCAAGGATCATTTCAGAAACCTCCCACCAAGTGTCTCTTTCCCTAGATTTTTGGCATGCATGTCACAACCTCTATTTTATCAAAACTCATCAATCGGATGCTACAGAGCTCATTCCTCACATGAAACTTGTAGCTCTCACATCCCACATCACATCTAGGAGCTGTCGACACATTCAACTCAGCTGTTTTCAGGTAAGACCACTTTCCATCTCTTGTCTTGCATTTTTGGCACTTTTTGTGTTTTGATTCGTATGAACATTGTCTTCTTGAATTTGATTTCAGTGAGTGCTTGTTGTCGTTTTGATACATACTAGCTTGTACTAGCACCATTTCAGTTTTTGTTAACATCTTACTATTCTCGCATGCATGAAACTATTTTCATGAACGATCGTCGATTCAGAAATTCACCTCATCCACATGCATGTTGTTCAGTTTTATGAATCTATCATTCACCATTTGCATGCATGATAATTCACTCATGCTTACACTCAGTATCACCATGCATTCATATTCACATTCACTTTCAGTTGCTCGTCAGCGAGTCTAGGGAGCCTTGGCCCTGACTTTGCCTCACCAAGACAACATTGTGCAATCTTGAGAAGGAAGGCTCTGAATTCCTCTCAGGAAATTTGAATTTCTGCCCAGTGACTATCCTCTAGTCTTGCATTGTACAATTCTAAGGGAAAGTAATTGCTAGCCCAAAAAATTACGTAATGTAGTCACTGAGCCTACAACCATTTCCAACTGAGATTGTGCATTGGACAATTCCAGAAGTCAGTAGGGAGATTGGATTGTGCATTGCGTAGTTCCAGTAGTCAGTCATCGTCCCAGCAGCCTAGACTATGCCTTGCACAGTCTTGGCAGTTAGTCTCCCAGCCTCCCAACGAAAATTGCACAACCTTCATGATCAAACACACAGGTATGTTGCAAGTCAGTTCTCAAGTTTATTTTGGTTTTTGATTGACAGATTTCTTGACATGAGTGTTCCCATGTCTCCAGGTATAGTAGATGTTCATATTCCTCTGAACAGTGTAGGTACAATAGTTTCAGGAGACCAGAGTCAAAGACATCGTTCAGAGCACAGTTGGGGATGTAGTCGATCAAGTGTATATGGACCTGCCTACCCACGAAGATGTCAAGTTGTTCATATACAAGGACATCAAAATATGATGGTAGAATCATCATAGTGAGAAACATCATGACCAATAGCTTAAGGCAGCATATCGGATGTAAAAAATGCAAGAGGAAGGTTGTTGAAAACAAAGAGACAGAACAAAGTTGCAAGCTCAAGCAAATCCACTCGTGATGAAAGCAACATTGGAGACTCAGGATATAAGGTGACGATGCAAAATGAAGATCACATGAAGATAGAGAATGGAACAAAGAAAAAGTTGCATGTTCTAAAGCATCAACTCAAGGAAGAACATGAGCTATATAGACAAGCAAATGAGTTGCAGTAGGAACAGGAAAAATAGGGGGCACAACATGCACTCACGGATGAAACTACGCCTATACAAGTTATAGGTCCATACTAGCAGCTGGCACTAAGAAGACATGGTGAGTAGTGTTGTTGATCGCATGTAAGGGTTTCAAAAGAATGCATGTCATTGTGCGCATGTAGGCAATCCAACCCATTCAGTACACTCACTAAGGTGAAGACAAGAAGCAAGCTCGACTGGAGTTAAGCATGTAGTTGACAGTTGATGCACATGACCACCAGCACACACTAGAAGATCAACATGAGCACTATGCATCAACGTGTTTCCAGTTCAGCCGCACCCAAGAAGACCATGCGCATGTTAGCAAACGTGGTGGATGGAAGAGCCAAACCAATGCACCTAGATGCAATGAAGGCATGAGTTCACTTTACCAAGATGTCACCATGGAGTGCATGCACACCATCAAGGATGACCAAGCTTGGCATCAGCTCACCACCTTCACAATCATAGGCATGTCAAAGAGTTGGTCTCATCAAAACGGACCAAGTGTCAGTGATGTCTTGCATGGCTTGATCAAGCCATTTTGTCTCACATGGGCACATGTGCATTGTAATGTAACGTCTTGTCAAGTGGAATTTCAAGTGTCAATAGTTGGATGTAACAGTCATAGAGTAGATGAAGAGTCATGAGGGTAGATGAACTGTCACAAAGGGGAATGTCAAGGGTCACCCCACCCTTTTCTATAAATAGAACCTCATAACTCATTGTAAAGGCTTTTGGTCAACCAAGCTTCGATAGGAGTATCTTAGAGAAAGCTTGGACAATATTGTAATGAGCCTTGGCTTCTCCATTGTGCAAAGCTAGTACATCTCTTTGGAGGAGCTGGCAGTTGTGGCTGTAATGTTCCACTATTGGAACTAGTGGTTGGACATGGATGTATTGTATGACTCGAACTTACACTTCTTAATATAACAGAGCCAACACGTTTCGTGCATATGTTGTATTGTATTATATTCTATCTGGTTTACTTTAAATGATATGAATCTCTCTAAAATGTGCAGTTGGTTTAACCATCACTTTGGATTTCCTGCTAACTTTCTTTCCAGCTTATGATGCATTGTCGCTCGTGTGTTCCCTTCCAAGACGCGTACTATTACAGGTTTCTAAGGGGCACACTCACCTCACCCTCAATGTGTTAGAACCTCTCATACACCTTCCTTGGATTGCTGCAACTGTCAAACCCTTGCTACCAACAGAGACATCTTACTTGCCTCTGTGCGAAATCGTGGTCAAGGCATTACCGTATCACCCACGACTGGGACTCCTACACCAAACGGTCTAAGGTCTAATTGGGACTTCTTACTTGGGAGATCCCCTTACATGTTGGCAGGTCCAACACCATGAACATTTTGGTGCTAGGAGGGCCAGATGACAAGCTGAGTCCTCACATTTGTTTTGAATCTCTACACATATATCATGAATAACTACCAAGTTGCTCTTCTAGAGTGTATGTCTTATGGAAACAATTTCACTATCTCAAAAATATCTTGGATAAATTGTCTCATAAAAAATATGATGGTGGAGGCCACGTAGCCTTGGTTAGACACATGTTGGCATTGTAGGTTCATGCGAAAGACATGGATTCTTTGAAGAATACATGAGTTGCGTGCTATTCATCTACATGCTTTGAGGGCACCCAATGCACTGGTGTGCCATGTTTCCTGAAAAATCTATTCATTCTCTTGCTCATCTGGTCATAAAGATAGACTGTGCTTTCAATGACTTTGACCGTAAAGCACTCAGCAAAGAAATTCTGAAATTACGAAAGGCACCCGATGAATCTGTTGAATAGTTTCACACATGCTTTTGTAATCTTTCATACCGATTCCCTGAAGATGATATTGATTGTGAATTTTTCAATGGGAGATTTGCGTATCTTCTTTACATATCTAAAAATATGCAATTCTTGAAATCAGTCGAATCCCACTCATACTCTGGTGATGGAACTGCGCAATCACGAGAAGGTATATTTGTTGTAACAAGTGATTGTCCACCTTCACCTCATCAAACAACTCCACCATTAGAAAGTGATGTGGGAGATCATGCAAATACCTCAGTTGAACTGTCACATCCTCCCACTGCACTTGCTCTTGATATATGCAAAGATTTGGATTGCACGCCTATTGGTTGTCATGTGGATTCATTCCATCAACCTCTGTCCCCATGTTCTGTTGATCCTCCATATTGTGCTGTCATGTGTTCTTCCATTCCCAACTCCTCACCTTCAATGAACGAGGATCAATTTGTTGACGGAGTTGGTGTTATGCAACCAAAATGTGCCATCATTCATGATGAGTGTGTGTGGGAATCTAAAGAAGAACCCGTGGTGAAGGATGACTCCCTTCCATTTGTGCCTCATCTGCTTTATCCTGACATCCCTTGTGATTTTGTCACTACTAATTTTCCCTGTGAAATCTCATTTCCGGATGTTTCTACTTTTGATCATTCACAGGACATGTTGGATGTCAGTTTGTCATTACAGTGCAGAGAGGACACATCTTCCTTGGAAAATATGTCGAATTTGTCATCTATCTTTCCTAAAAACTTAGAGGGTGAACATATTTTCTTCCCATCTACCCCTCTTCCCGATTCATCAAATCATGAGGATGCCGACAAACATCCTGAATTTTTTGATCTTGGTTGTCATGATCTATCCACTTCCTCATCCAATCACAATGTTGATTCAATCATTGTTAATCTGTCTAGGACACTGGTATACGATGATCTATCTATCGACGAAGTTGAAACCTCGTAGGCTGTCGAAGCACTTTAGCGCAAGCTGATGGTTATGTCAGGCCCTCGCTGTCCTGAGGTTGGTTTCACTTCCAGTCAAGAAATTGTTGAAACAGTTATGGTTCCTCATCACTCTCTACTTTGCATTGAAGATCAACAAAACACCCAGATTTGACTTCCTCCACTCAAACTACATGATCCCATCTCTCATGCACTGGAGGAATCTTACACTGCAAGAACACATGCACAATATAAGTGGTCTACCTTTTCCATGTTTGCTTGCCTATCACAGTCAAGAGAATGCATACACTCAACATCTACATGCAGTGTAGGACAACATGACGACAATGCCACAGAATGCATGTCATGCACTTTCACTCATTTTCATTATGTGGACGCTTTTAAACTCAGAGTGTGTTTGTCCTCACTGTTAGATATTTCTTGTTCACTGGTTCACATAACTGTCTTGTTCGCGAACCATGCCTTCACCAACATGGGTCAACCAATGTGTTGGTGGCTGCATTGGAAGTATCACTTCACATGAGATGGCCCATGCACCGTTAGCTTAGGAGTAGGAGTAGTGGATGTTATCAGTTTGTTTTCTTGAATGGTTGTTTGGTTACTCACTTTGTTGGTTTGTTCATCTGCTTACTTGTTTGCTTACTCGCTTTTCTTTGTTGTTAGTTTTCTTTTTTTGTTTGTAGGTTAGTTTCACATGAAACCATGTATGACTCTTGAAACAAGTTGGGTAAGTACAAAAGGCCTTGTGCAACTATCACTACTTGGTTATCTGTCATCTTGCCTCTGTATGAAGAACTTGTTACTTTTTGTCCACGATATGTTGAAGGAAAATACGTACTATTCAAAGTGAACCTTGGTGAAAACACAACGCTTGCACGCTAACTAGTATCACCTACTCCAGTCAGTTGTTTCTGGGTTAACCCTTGTCAGCTCAGTCCAGTAGAGTAAGGTAAGGGGGAAAACCTTAATAGGAATGTCAGAGATATAAGAAACTACTTCTCTGTTGGAACAACCTTTTCTGCTCTCAATAAGTCAGGATCCCTCTTCTTCCCTTGAAATGAATAAGTGCTATGCATAGTTACGAAAATGAAAAAATGAAAAAATGAAAAAAGTTTGAAAAAGTGAAAAATGAATAAGGAGAAAGAAGAGAAAGGCTTCCTATGTAGAGAGGTGATGAACGTAACTTTGCCAGGGTACTGACCAAGCTTGCTGGCAGAAAAGCCATGTTTGTGTTCCTATGTGACTCCGCAGCGGTACTGTCCAGGCTTGCTGGCAGCAGAGCAACACTAGAGATGAAACTAAGACTCTGACAACTATAATGCTTGTGCATCACTATACCCCTCAACCCCAATCGAAACAACTATGTTGACTTGGCTTGGAATTTGTGTCAATCGACCAAGATCTTGGTGGATGCTACATCTTACAATCAAGCTAGTGTGAAACCAAGAGAAGATGAGAACTGAACAATACTTCCAGAGGTGTTAGACTTTATTTTCACGAACAAGGTCCATTCAGAGAGCTGGAGTTCTACTAGTGTGTCGCCAAGTGTTGTAGCAAAATTTTCACAAGCTCAAACTCCTTTTTCATTTTATCTGCCAAATATGTTTATCCTACCTTTCTGCTAAACTCCTTGGCTACATTTAAGCCGTTGTGCGGCAAGTGTGTGATCCTATGGATGAGCATGTCCGTGATGGGTACAGGTGCTCCAAGCCATAAGTACCCATTGTGCATGAGAGTAAGTAACTACCACACATAGGTGGTATTAATAGTAGTGCAGTGATAGTGGGCCACCGACAACAGGTTCAACAACCTAGAATTTTCCACTCCACAGATCCATTCCACTATCTCCGACTCAGTGACACCTGAATCCCGGTAGTAAACACGCTTCATATAATTTTCATTTGCTAGGTGCAAGAACCTCTCATGGTGCTCAAAGTCTTAATCCTGCATCTTCATCAGGGGAACCGCACGAGGTGTGGACCTTCAAAGGGAACCTGCTCCGGCAGCGGGGGCATAGAGATGATGAAGTTGTTAGAATCCAGGTCCTTGGTGACCTTTGTCTTCCATTTGCATGGAGGGATATAATATGTAACTTGGTAAAGGGATTGAATCCCTTGGTGTCTATGTCTTCAATGCCCTGTCCCTCCCCAACCTCCAAATCGACAACCTTCTTGGGCTTCTTGTACTTCTTCTGCTTTTGAGTGGCAGAATGTTTTATGGGTGACTCACGCACTGGTACCAACTTCTTCTGCTTATCCTTCTTTGGCTTCTGAGTTTCTCTAACAGGTGTAGTCTTCGGCCTCGGCAACCTCAGTGCCATAGGCATAAGTGCCAGAGCTTCCACACTCACAAGTTCTAGAGCAACTCCTTCTGACACGACATCTCGCCTAGTACTCATAGTCTCAGTAGGGCTTGGACCTACCATGGTGTCAAGGATAAAATTCTAGTTCAATTCCGGTAAATTGGCAAATGTCGAGCTCATGACCAAGTTCTCAAAGATCGAGCAATTCTTTAGAAACAGACAACACAACTAAAAATTCTAAGTCGCAAAGTGTTTTCTGTTGGATCGACATGCATAATTTATAGGGGTTTTTGAATTCAAATGCGGTCGTTTCCCCCCAAAATTTGATCATTAATGTTGTTTTAGCAGTATATCTTCAAATATTTTGGCCTTGAATTCCACCAACCAGCTCCTCTTAACTGTCTCCTAGCTGTCAAATCATGAACAATGACTCCAACGGTCACTTTCCTGCTGTGCTGCATAGTATGTTCCTTTGGAGCACAGCTCCCTTCACACAGAGTCTTAGCCTGTGAATTCACCATTTTCCATGTAGCTTGCCCACTGCGTAATCCTCTAACTCTCGCAGTGTAGTTTATAGTCCCGCGCTCCATTGCAACTTCCTGGATCACTAAGACTATCCTACTGTTATATAGTCATTGAGCTAGATCCCATATATATGGCTTCAATTCACTACCATTCACCCTTCCCGGAAAAGGTTCTCCATTCAAATTCATGAGTAGAACTGTGCCTCCATTTGTAATCTCTTTAATAATATATGGGTCCAGCCAACGAATCTAAAATTTCCCCAGAAACTTAGTGAAATTATTATCATATAATAAGACCAAATCATTTACCTTGAATTTGCATAACTTGATATGTTATTTGTGCCATGATTTTTCACACTCCTTCTGTAGTTGCTGATGGAATCCAACCAAGAATTTGTCTTCTTCAAGCTCCATCATCTGCGCGAGCCATTCTTACAAGGCTTCGCGATTTTCCATACCTGTGAAAGCTGCTATGCATAGACTAGGCATTATATATTCCATAGGCATCACAACTTCTACACCATTAACCAATCTAAAAGGTGTCTGACGTGTCAGTTTTTTACAAGTATTCTGATACGCCCATAGCGCTACATGTACGTGCACATCCCAGTCATTCCACTGTGCATTGAAAATCTTTGTCAGTGCATTCTTCAATATCTTATTAAAGGCCTCAACTATTCCATTAGCCCGAGGATGATATGGTGTGCTCTTTTGATGATAAACCTAGAACTCTTCAGTTAACGTGTTGATCATTTCATTTGGGAAGTGCATACCCCGATCACTCATCAACACTTTTGGGTAGCCAAATCTGGTCAACACACACTTGAATAAGAACATAGCTATTGTAGCCCTTGTACAATCCTTTGCTGGCTATGCCTCCATCCATCTGGTTAGTGATGACATAGCATGCACTTGTCTTCTTTCTTGGGGGCTAAATTGGCCCAATGAAATCAATTGCCCATTTTTCAAATGGATGCAATGATACTTAAGGATTCAGTGGCAACTCGTCCATCCAAGATTGTCTTTCCGTTAGTTGACATGCATTGCATGCCCTACAATATGCCTTTGAATCTTTATGCAGCGTAGGACACCACAAACTTGTGCGCAAAATCTTCTGCGTTATTGATATTTTCCTTCATAATGTCCTCCCACAGCTCCTCCACGAGCTTCAACGAGGATGCTATTTCGTTCAAAATCTAGCACATACCATCACAATATCTCATCTGCACCCATGTTATACAAATGGCCTGCAATTACAAAGAAATCTTCCACACGCACTATTAACAACTTCTTTTGCTGACTCGTGTAACCTTGTGGTGTTGTTCCTATAGTCAAAAAGTGGATAATATCTACAAAGTGATTATCTACTATGCACACCGTGAAGAGCTGCACATCAGGCAATCCTTCCTCGAAATTAGTAGGCTCCTCTCCTATCTCAATTCGCAACAGATGGTCAGGTCCTGCATTCAACCTACCTGGATTCACAATCACCTCAAAGTTATACTTATGGAATAACAACAACCGTTGGCAAATCTTCCCCCCCACAACACAGGCTATTGACCAAGTATTTCAAGGAAAAATGATCTGTGTACATTTTGAAATGTCTACCCAACAAGTAGTGCTTGAACTTTTGAAGTGCATATACCATAGCCAATCCTTTGCGCTCTGTCGTTAAGTAATTATTCTCAGCGTTTGATAATTTCCTACTCGCGAATGCTATAGGGTGGTCCACCTCTCCTTCACTAGCCTATGTTAGCACTAATCCCAACGCAATGCATGAGGCATCGACATGTACATGAAATTCCTTTTTCCAATCCAGGAAGATGAAAATCGATGCGGTGACCATCTTCTCCTTCAATACATCCAAACTACACTGAAATTCTTCGTCCCAACAAAATGTAGCGTCATTCTTCAGTAGTTTCTCCATGGGCGCAGTAATCTGAGCATAAGCCTTGATGAATTTTTTATAATATCCTGTATGCCCAAGAAATGCGCACAACTGCTTGACACTTCTTGGGGCTTCTAACTATCACCACAATATTGGCAAGGTCCACCATCAGCCCTTGCTTGCACACCACATGATCCAGCAGGATTCCAAAGGGGACATGGAATAGACACTTCTTCAGGTTCAACACGATGTGGTATTTGTGACATGTATCCAACATTAGGAGGAGACTTGCTACATGGCACTTCATTAAGTTGAACACTATCGAGTCATCTAAATACACCTCTAATAACTTATGGATGAACTCCTTAAATGTTTTTATAACTACATGAGAGAATATTGTGGGTGCATTCTTGAGTCCAAATGGCATGACACTGCATTGAAAACAACCCCATTTAGTTGTGAAGGTTGTTTTTCTGCTATCCTCTGGTGCGATCTTGATCTGATGGTACCCCAAAAATCCACCAGTGAAGGAGTAGGCCTCCTACCCTCCAATGTTATCCAATACCTCATCAGTAAACAGTGTTGGAAAAGGATCATGGATGCAGGCATGATTAAGTTTCCTAAGATGTATGCAAATCCTTATTTCTCCTTCTGTTTCTTTTCTTGAACCACCATCAGGCTCACCCAATAAGATTCCTCCACGAGTTCAATAATGTCTTCCTCAAGCATCTTATCCAACTCCAAGTCAACCTTTTCCTTGTACTTGGGGTTAAGGCGATATAACCTATGCTTAATAGCCTTCGTGTCTAGTTTCAAAGTAATTTTCATCACACCTAAGTCACCTATGATGCCTTTCAAGTTGAAGAACATGGTAGGAAAAACATCCTGGTGCTCACAGAGTAACTAAACAACTTTATCCACTATGGCATCATCTTAGTAGTCCATGATCTTCACAAATTTTGGCTCTTCTTCAGTACCAATGTTTACTTGCTTGGTTTTCAATGGCACAATGATGGCCAGGTTCTCTATCCACGGACCTTCAACTGTGCGATGGCCTTCTACCTCTGGAATATTGATATTTCTTGGATATTCATCCACCCCCTCAGTGGACACATTATAACATTCTAGGGCATGGAGCAACTGGGTTCTCCAATTAGGTTTCACCACCTCTAAAGGATCATGTGAAATTCTAAATATCACTGCGTTAACTTCCTACAGAGCTTCATCAATGCATTTGAACCCATATTCAAAACTAAATGCCATTAAGAATCCATCCCTTAATATATCCCACTCCGCGGTGCCATGGAAGAGCTTCGTTTCCAGGTACCAATTCATAGGTATTGTATCCAAAGTATGATAAAATAAGTACACCCACTTTGGCTACGACTCCGTTCCATAAACTTTAGTCCACTTTGCTAAATGATCGTGTGGATCATTTCTCCCATTATAATTCTCAGGAAGTTGAATTTTAGGACGACCAAATCACAACCTCATCATCCTTCTGTAATCTCTCCATTCATTAAAGATATCCTTGTGCATACCCCATCATTGTGCAGGCGTAGCGCGCAACGCCAAATCCAGTGTTTGGAAGCGATGATCCTTAGGTAATTTCATTCAAAGGCATCCAAAAACTTATCTACGTCAGTTAAACCATCAAAATAGGCTAAATTGCTTACCTCCGATGACACAGTGTAGCGATTTAGTCATCATGTTGCAACGCAACATGGATACTTCATGAAACTTATTTTGCCAATGCTCTAGTTCTTCATTTGAATCCGAGGTACAAGAACTTTCCCGGTCCCATGCAATCCATCGATTAGTTGTTGGATTAATCTAGTCTTGATCTCTTCTGGTTATTTTGTAAATCTGATCTAAGTCATCTTCACTTTCTTCATAGTCACGGATTGTTTCACTATAGTGTGGTCCTTCCGCAAGGTCCAATGGTACTACAACCTGAAGTGATTTCCTCTCGAACGACATTGTTCTTTTCTTTAAGTTGGTGACTTCATTCATATCAATGGCCCAGTCAATTCCAAGGAGCACGAGGTATGGATTGTTGTCGTCCCCAATTTCTATTACTTCAAAACCATCCAGCGTGCTCATGCCTTCTATATCTATAGTGACTGCATGTAGTCATCCCATAGGGATGATATTCTGCTGGTTCACCATCCTCAGCTAAATCGGAGACCACTTCAGCATAGGTCTCCCCATTCTCTCCCATGTCTTTTTAGGTAAAACGTTTACGTCAGACCCCAGATCTAGAATAACATGGAACATCTCATAATCTCCTATTTGCATAGTGAGCCTCATCTCGCACCCTATTCTTGTCTTATGCTTGCCATTTTTTCATACTACACGGTGTCCATCAAGAGTATTTTCTTTACCAACACACTTTTCTATCAACTTTTGCAGACCTTTCACAGCCTTCCTATCACGCAGAAGTTTCATGCAGGTTTCCAGGAACGTGGTAAGTACACACGGGTCAACCTCTGTAGGTGCACTAGTTTCTGGTACTTTTTTATGACTTCCTAAAGTAGATGCCTCAATGAAGCTTTTCTTGGCTTCCATAAATGTTTCCTTAATGCATGGAAGATCAAACACAACTTCTTTCTTCGAGGCCCTGCAAACCCATCCATCTTCTTTAGGCTATTTTCCCTTATCAACCCTAGTTGTTCCTCCACTTCTCAGCAAAATATTCACATTTGTATCTTCTTCATGGGGCTCAACTCTCATCATTTGTAAGTTCTAGGTAGGTTGTTGAGGTTGCACCTTCTTCTCCTTCATCTTAACAATCAACACAAGGCATTATTCTATAGTGTGGTTAGACTGGTTGAAGTATTGGTAGGACGGCTCCCATGCATAGTGCCCTGGTGTCCCACATTTATAGCAAATAACTTTACCGTGACCTCTACCATGTCCTCCTCCTCCTCGGCCTCATCCTCACCCCTGATATCCTTAGCATGCTCCCCCATTTCCCTAATCCAGAGTCTGAGTTTCTGCTTGCATTCGATAGGTAGGCGTTCTTTATATCATCAACTCGTAGCTATGACAGTGGCGCTCATCGTGGCCCACCGCTTTGCAGAAATAGCAGAAAAATTGTTGTGGTGTCTGAATGAACTTTTGCAGCAAATGACAATTATCCATTACGTGTTTTCTAGTCACCTGACAAATAATGCACCATAGTGCGGGCCCCACACTCAGTCTTGTTGGAGCTTCCCATCTTTTGGGAATCAACCCCCTTCATGTAATATAATTTACAAAGATAGGGCAATGGTATTTATCATGCCTTGTCTCTTACAGTTGAGGCACCAGACTTCCTCATGCACCGCTGGCCTAACCTCCTATTGTTTCAAGCTTTGCAATTCCAAGTAGGGGTTTTGCAACTATGAGTGAATTTGCTAGACTCCCAAAGTCGCATCCTAAATAGGTGTCTCCTGTAATCTCATTGAGATTTCCAAGGCTTCCACCTAAGTTCCTATCTTCTACAATGACAGGGAAATCCTTAGGTGGGGTAGAAGCGAGGCTATAAACCATTCGTGGTGCTAACTATCTGTGAGTTGAATATTAGCTTCATGGATCACACATTTTAGCCTTTGATCTAACTCCCAAGGCATCTCACCAACCCTCATCATGATTTCCTTAAATCAAACGACTAACTGTGAGTTAGACTTAGGCTTACTAAACTCCTTGTTTAAAGCATCCTTAGTATCTACTAGCGTTGCTAAAGGATGATCAACACAATACTTGATATACCATGCTAGTGCGCGATCCTACAAAGCAGTAACTAAGCGCACCTTCTTTATGTTTTCATCAATAATCTATTGTGCAGTCCACACAACATTCACAACAAACTAGAATTGATTTGTATCTTCACTCCCTATACCTTTGAAAAACGGAAGCTTTATTGAATTAGACATTTCAAACGGTTGTGGTGGTGGCAATGATGTGGGTGAAGGTGTATGCTGTGGAGGTGAAGGTGGAGGTGGAGTGGATGGAAGATGTATCCATAGAAAACCTTGTCTTATTAGTTGGATTGCACTCTATGGTGAGGCTTGTGTCATTCCCTCATTATCACTCGTAGGAGGTTCAATCAATGGGCTATATTCAGGGCCTTCTTTATCCTGATTTATGAAGATTAGTCCACTTTGCATAGATCCAAACATCAAGGCAATGACATAACTCATTTCTCACACAAGAGCATTTTAATCCAGGTATTGAAATATCTCAGATACTTACATTGTGGTCCCTTGAAGAAGTGTTGCTCTAATTCATTGTAGCTAACCGAGGTATCAATTGTGAACTCTGTAACAAATCCTCCTATAATTCGATTGAGCTAGTGGTCAACAACACGCACAATCTTGTCTTCATAAGCTTCCAACCTTCACACTAGCTCTAGAGTCCACACTATTGGATCTTTAAGCCTCCACCTTCCTTGGTCATCTTACAAATTAGCTATCCACTTGTATATTTAATTCAGGAAGGTGTAGAAGAAATTTCATGTATTTATGTGTACAAGTATCTTTCCAACCACTGATCCTTTGACAGGCGTGGATTCTTGTTCTCTTTCACCATGAATTCATGAATCTTCCTATCCAACCATTTCTCAGTTTCCTTCTTGGTCAGATTCTAGTGATGCGACATCAGACGTCTCCTTATGCAGATCCCGGTCCTGGCAACATAGCCATTTGTTGGTTTAGTGGGTCCTGACCTAGATTTAGAGTTATTTGTGCCAAACCAAACCCTATACTATTGGCTATTTCATAATCAACCTGCATAGTGCAGGCTGAAGTCTCACTCGAAGGAGTATGGGGGGTTGCAAGAACCAAGTTTCCACATCCAAAGATCAGTGTGATGTCTTTTATAGCCCTATATCTGCCTTCGTACAAATCTATAAGCCCTTAGGGTGCGGTACTGCAACTTCCTTTAAACAACCTCTAAACCTTCACGAAGGTCTATGATAGGTCTTTGCGGACCCTTAACAGATGAATCAATCACTTACACGCACCATGAATTAACCCTATATTCGAGTTCACGCAGATCTACTTAAGTGCTTCATAAACATAACATAAGGTATTATAATCTTCGCATAAATACTTAACATACATTTTGTAGAGTTAGCAAGACTTATCCAATAGAGTCATGCATCAATACATCAATATTTCATAAAGACATTTATTTCATCATAGCATAGATCGAAAACATAAATAACATAAGTAAATGGATAAACAATGAATTTCTTCAACATGCTTCTTTATTGATATTCAATATAATGTTACAGACTCAAACTGTCCTGCGCACTCAGCTGTAGGGGTCCGCGCACTCAGCTGCAGAGTCTACTTTAGGCCTCTGTGCACTCAGTTGCAGAGCCTTTTCCCTTCTACCTACCCATTGCTACTTGCCCCTTTCCTCAGACATAGACATAAGCATTCATCTCTATCTATACACTTCTCTATTTCTTCCTTAGACTCTATAAGACACACCTATTTATAGCTTTTTACATACAATTCCATGGTCTGTAGACCATCAGTGGATCTCAAAACCGACTCGACTTTTCATAACCAAGGGGCTAAAACCCCTTTTGAATTCTAACTATCTACGCATTCCACATCCAAAATTTGCAGAGACTTTACATCTTTCTACCAACATTTACATTAAAAATTTGGTTTTTAACCCCAAAACTAACCCAGGGGACCCGATCCCAACATTGTTTCATTTAATACACAGTGGTTGTATACTTTAACTATTAGATGCTTGTTGTAGCAGAGTATTTTTCATAAAACAGAGGGGTAGAAGCAACCTAACTATTTTTATTGATTATTTTAAGTGTTTCTCATTCTATTCTTTGTTTATTTTAATTTGTCCCAAAAAATGATGTTGAATCCAACAAGGGTGAGCTTTGAAAGCAAAGCCATATTGCAACAATTCAGGAGTGATTTAGTCACTATGGTTTTCAAAATTCTTGTTTTTCTTGAGAATTCCAAATAAAACCGAGAGACATGAAAAGAAAACCTTGAAAACAACCAAATGACCATAAATAAATGAAATGCATCCCAAGGAAACATAATAGTTAATGAAATCTATGTGTTTTTATCATGGAAATAGGGGCATTTTGAGTACGCTCTGATTTGCAAAGCATATAGAGGTGTGAACAAAAGAACTATCCAAACTTTTATTAAAATATTTAATCGTAGATGTATAAATATTATTAATAGGCAAAGAATTGAATACCTAAATTTCAAAATGATAACTCTCAAGAAAAAATTATCTATCCATCTTTGCACAATGATGTTTCTCATATTGAGAAAATTGCCTGACGTGCAGATTTCCTTCAAATCAAAACCCTAGGAATGCATATGATTCATCTAACAGTTGATCATGTAAGGAAGGAAGTACTGAATTTATGAAATGAGTGGTCATGGAGTAGATTGTAAATGAAAAAAATCTGATGTAATATTGATTTCTAGAAACCATTAGATTGGTTTCCATTAATCTCAACAAACTATTATAAAAAAACAGATAAATAAGGGCACAAAGGGATGTGTCTCCACAAAATCGGTCAATTGCAAAGGAGGGTCATCAATAATAAAAAAACACTAAGATCAGTAGGTGACTACTCCTTTTAGTTTAGGGCATATTGCATTGATTTTGTTCTCCCTAAATAGTAAAGGTCAAAATCTTGATTTAAGACGACATTCATTAAGATTGATTTTTGAATAGTAGCAAAGAGAAATCATTGCAATTTCATATACCCTAAAAAATCGAATTACATTTTCATTGTGGAAGATTTAGAGAAAGCGTGTACATACTTGGTCAAACTTTAAGGTAACAAGAGCGATGTCTGAGGATGGGCCAAAGGTAAAAGCAATGGAGGAACTAGATCCATGGAAGAAGAAAGAATCCCCCATTGAAGAAATTGTGAACCCTCTTCACATAATCGTCTAGTTGGGTAACTCTGAGGGCACCATCAACAGTTGGTAACTATATCATGACCATGTAATGACTCTTCTTTCCAAGTGATTCACATACATGTAATTTATTTTTCTTGCCATTTGATGTGAGGGTCGAGTTGAGCTTGGGCTAGTTGAGTTAATCTTGTGTAGACAAAGAGCTTAATATAATGAAGCCCGATCAATGAAACTGCACAACTAATACCATTGAGATCAAAACCCTAACATGAAAGCATGGTGATAAAACTGAAAATGGAGTGGGTTAAGCTTGGGAAAATGAAGAGAATAATATAATGAAGCTTCTTCAATGAACTTGCACAACTGATATCATTGAGATCAAAACCCCGACATGAAAGCATGTTGATAAAATTGAAAATGGAGTGGTTTACATAGTCAGTCTTATAGGGTGGGACATGATGATGAAAATGGATGAAAATGTTATGGAATTACATGGGATGACATTTGACTAAGATAAATATGGTTATAATCATATATGATGTGTAGCACTTACTTAAATCACTATGTAGATATTCAAACCATCAATATCAAACATTTACGTGAATACAATTATGGAACAACTTACTTTAGAACTTATAGCCAAAGAATTTAAGAGTTAGAATAGAGTCCTTAAGTGATCAAAATAAAAGTAATACACATTATAAATATCATATACACATGGATCATATATATCAAGCTAAATGTGGTTGCTAAAGCAACATCTTCCTACACCTAGTGCCCTAGATGGCCAAGGCAAGGTGTCATCAAACCAATTATACATCCATCCATATACCTTAGTTGGAAAATGATTAACGTCAAAAGAATCATAGGGGTTGATATGTCAATCAAAATTTAACACTATCCTCTAAAAACTCATATAGAAAGTGGGGTAATAGGTCTTATGACTTCCAACTTGAAATTTACAATGGGAAATCCTTAAAAGTCTCTTTGAAGAAACAATGTTTGATTGAGGGGTTCAAGAAGAGGTATGAGGCCCGACCAATTTTATAGTTTAATAAGTCTTAATATTTGTTTGTCAATTTTGGCCCTAAGTAGGCAAGGCAAAATGGAAGGAGGTGACCCCGTTAGAAGAGTTCAAAAGGGAAGGCCACACAAGGTCTTATATAAAAATCTAAATCCAAGGACCTCCCTCATGAAAAGAGTTAGACATGTATTGAAAGAAAGTAGACAATGACCCATCTAAATATTGATAAAAAGAATATAACATCACTTGAATCCCATAATAAATTGATCATCTACAACTGAGGTGATCCTCTAACTCAATCTCATGTATATGGAAAAGCTAGAAGATGTTATTGAGAAGACGAATGTCTTGATGATTAGTTTCAATTAGGTGCTAATATAAACCTACTTTAAACCCACCAAGGGGGATTTGAAGGCAACATCTAGTGTTCTTGTGTGTATGAGTTAAACAGTAAGGTACCCTCTCATTTGCATGAAGTGTTCCTAGTAAAAATACATCTTAGATTCAAGGCCATGAAAAGATGAAGTCCAAGTACATTGAATTTATTGTCTATAAGTAACCTCTTTAACAACTTGACACAAGCATATAATGATGTTATTTACATTGGAGGTGTATGTCACTTGAATTGTGTTACAACTTTAATCGCTCCCACACAAACATGTGTCATGCTCCCTTGTGATGATGCATCAACCCTAATGGAGAAAAATCTCATGATGTAAAAGGAATTTAAACACGATGTAACTTTATTAGTGCCCTACTCACCCTGGGCTCACCACTCATGAAAAATGTGAGGCTATTTCAAGAATTGATGTGGATAATGTCATTTTATTTTCTCTTATGTGTAGTATTCTACATTGACACAATTGAGTTTTTTAACAAAAAAAATATTTGTATCAAGGGTTAACTCCTTGTTCATTAGGGTTGAATAGGTTGATCATTATGAGTGATCTATTCATTTCCAACTCCTTATGTGGGAGAGAACTACAAGATCCATGTAAACATGAAGTGTAGATATTATGTGCAATTATGATTGAGGTTTTGTAGATTATCTAGTTGTTCTACATTTTGTATACATGGTAATAATGGAATTACCCACAAATAGACACCCTTGAGACCAATACCTAGTTATCTAAAAATCAAATGGTCCTAGTATTCGTAGTTAGAGGTGAAGGATTCTCCTAAGAGGTTATGTTTTTTGTTTGATGCATTGTTTTCAGCCTTGGATACTAAGTGGTTAAGGGCTTTATGAGTTAAGAGTTAAGAGCCAATGGCTCGGGGGCCAGGGGATTTAGGTTCTAAGAGTTTAAGAGTTAGGAGATTTAGGTGTTAGGCATTAAGGGGTTAGGTTTTAAGGTGTTTAAGGGTTATGGGTTAAGGTTTAAAGGTCATGGTTTAATAGAATATAGGGTTAATGCTTAGGGGTTCATGGATTCTAGGTTAGTAGTTAATGGATTAAGGTTTAATGGGCCAAGGGGTTAATGGGTTATGAGTTATGAGTGTAGGGGTTAAGGGATTATGGATTGCGGGTTTAGGGGATATGGATTTTAGTGGTTATGGGTTAATGTCTTATGGGTTGTGATAATGGGGCCCATAATCCCTTTATCACCACTATCGGGGGTTCCCCTTTAAATTTATTTTGTTGGCTTCCCTTTAGGTCCCCAAGGTCCTGTGACATTAGGTCCTAATCCCCCTTCTAATTCTCTAATCCTAGGATTATAGATCTTAGTCAACCATGCTTGGACATCCCACTTCTTCGCATCCATGCTACCTTTTTGTCCCCTAGTCCCATTCAGTACACCACAATATACTCCTCCCACCTTTTGATTATATCATTCAACTCATCCTAACATTATGAACCAAACATTTGGCCCTAAGGGATAAAATGTAGTAGGGATAATGAGTTGTGATAAGGGAGCCCATAATCCCCTTATCACAACTATTGGGGGTTCCCCTATCAGCTATAGTTGCATCATAAAGAAGAGAAATTGAGATAAAAAGACAAGTGCTAAGGCATGCTAAGATGTTCCATGTGCGAGGGTGTGGTACCAATGCATGCTAATGGGTTTTAGGGCCAAGTATCAAGGAAGCACAAGGAAAACTAGTTTCAAATGCATCAACATGAATGAATATGAGTGTGTAATAGGGATTGCTAGTGATGTCCATGTGTGCTAAGGAGGGAGTGACAAGGTATGCTAGGAAGTGCCAAGGCATGCTAGACTGTTAGGGAAACATGCCAAAATGTGCCAAGTGCCAAGGTGCGCCAATTCTTGAAAATGAGTGTTAGTGAGTTTTAGGGAAACACAAGGGAGAACTAGGTAAAAATGCATGGAAATGAATGTATAAGAGTGTGTGAGAGGGAGTGTCAGTGAGCTCCAGTGTGCTAAGGAGGGAGTGGCATGTTATGCTAGTTAGTGTTAAGGCATACTAAATGTCAAGGGAAACATGGGTCCAAGATGTGTCAAGTGCCAGGGTGTGCTAATGTGTGCTAGGAAATGTTAGGGAGTGTTAGGGGAACACAAGGGAGCACTAGGTCAAATTAATGCATGGAAATGAATGAATGAGAGTTTATGATAAGAAGTGTCAGTGAGTTCTAGATGTGCTAAGGTAGGAGTGATAAGGTATGTTACACAGTGCTAAGGCATGCTAGAGGCCAAGACAAAAAGCCAATATGTGCTAGGTGCTAGGGTGTGCCAATACATGATGGGGAGAGTTAGGGAGTGCCAGGGAAACACAAGGGAGACCTAGTTTAAATTGCATGGAAATGAATGAATAAGAGTGTGTGATAGGGATTTTTAGCAAGTTCTAGGTGTGCTAAGGAGGGAGTGGTAAGGTATGCTAGGTAAGATCCCCTTTCTAGATGTCCTGATCAGTAGAAGGGAGGATGGTACTTTGGGACACCAGGTCTATAGGAAGAAAACTCACACTGATAGCTATCTTCATGCTGACTCTTACCATCACCCCTCCTAGAAATCTGGCGTTCTAAACACCCTGGCTGTTAGGGCTTTCAGGATTTCTGACCCTAATCACCTGAAGGAGGAGATTGAACACTTAATCTCTGTCTTCAAGAGCATTGGATACAAGGAGTGGAGCATCAAGAAGGCTATAAGAAGGGCTCAAGACAGGGCCCTATCGAAGCGTACCCCTGAAGACAGGAAAGAAAAACAAGGGAGGGTTTACCTTCCATTCATCCAGGGGGTTACCGACAAGATCGCAAAAATATTAAAAAGGAGAAACATAGACACTCAATTTACAACATGTGGAACGATAAGGCAGATGATGAGGTCAGTTAAGGATAACATTGATCGTCAACAACTCAAGGGAGTGTACAAGATTGATTGCTCATGTGGTAGGAGTTATATTGGGGAAACAGGTCGATCTTTGAAAACCAGGCTTAAAGAGCACACGGCTGACATAAGGAATGAAAGATACCGTACATCAGCCCTTGCAGAGCACTCATCCAAGACCAAACATCATATGTGTTTGGAAGATGCCAGGGTAATTGCAAGGGAGGATAATTATCACAAAAGGAAAAATCAGAGAAGCCATCGAAATTATGAAATTTCCGCAGAACCTCAACAGGGACAATGGTAGTGAAATCAGTGGAAACTGGTTCCCCCTGATTAGACAGATAAACCCCTCGAGACCCTTGGAAGCTTGAGGATCGAAAGGACATTCCATTCAGAAGGTTTGGTTTATTAATTAATCAATTAATCAATGCAAATTAATTTAATTTAATTTAATTAATTATATTAATTAAATTAAATTAAATTAATGGCTTAATTAAATAGAATTAATAATAAAAATAAATATAAAAATAATAAATAATAATAGAAAAATAAAAGTAAAAATAAGATTAAAAATAAGAATAAAATATGATTAATCATCATAATAAAATGTGATTAATCATCATGATAGCAAATTAAATAATTTAATTAAATAATTTAGGGTTTTTCTAAAATTAATTAATAAAATGAATTAAGCAAAAGGATTAATTAATTTTAATTAGTTAAAATCTAAGGTTCAAATTTAATTAAAGTAATTGATTAATTAATTAATGTTAGTCTTAATGTAAATAAAAAATCTGATATTAATTAATTAATTAATTAATTAATTGACGAATTAATTAATTGATTTATTAATTAATCTATTAATAATTAATAGTTAATGTTACAATAATAAAAATAAAAATAAATAATTTTGAACTAATTTAATAATATAAATTTAAGCATTTATATAAATAAAATTCTATGTTTTATATAAAAATTAATAATATAAAATTTAGAATTAATTAAAAGAACGATTATAATAATTTCAAAAATTAAGAAATAATCATGTGTCGGCCCTTATATATTAGGGTTCTTTTGTTTATTTATTCCCAGGCGCTCAGCTCTTTCTCTCAAATAATCTTGCATTCATCTCTATCTTTCTGATTTGTCCTGAAGATGGACCCCCTTTGGGGTTTGAAACGTCGGCAGAATGAAGTTGAAACTGTGGACAATCTGGAACATGAAGCTACAAATGGAGAACTAGTTCAAAATGAATGGAAATGAATAGATAATAATGTGTGATAAGGAGTGTCAGTGAGTTTCAGGTGTGCTAAGGAGGGAGTGACACAAGGTTATATGCTAGGTAGTGCCAAGGCATGCCAAAGTGACAGGGCATGTCATGGAGTGGTAGGGTGTGCTAGGAAGTACCAGAGAATGCCAAGGAATACAAAGGGTGTTAACACATGCCACATAGTGCCAATGGATTGTTAGATGTGCAAGGTGGTATGCCATGTCAATATGTAAACTATGTTGCTTAGTTGTTTTATGACCATGCTTGGAGGTGAGCCTTGATTTCGTAACTTGTAACTTGTTAAGTGGGATAAGTTGAAATTGGACATGAGTAGCCTAAGATGATTTATAGTTAGTTCTTAGGTGAACAAGGCATAGTATAGTTGTACTAACCATAAATTGGTTAGGATGTTGTAGTCAAGGGAGGACTTGGTTGGGTTCCCAAGTCCCAAAAAAAGTAAGGGTAGTTGTGCGGGAATGATAGCTAAGGAGTGCCAGGGCATGCCACAGAATGAAAAGACATGCTAACACATGCCAAACAGTGTCAATGCATACTAAGGAGTGTTAGGGAGTGCTAGGGCTATTGAGAAATGTAGGGCACAACAATTAGGTGATTTCTCTTCTTATAATAGCTGCTTCTGAATGATTTTACTTCTTTAGATTAAGATCTTCTCTTTACTTATATTATTATAGTGTTCTTCTTCATAAAAAAACTACCAATGCATAAAAAATGAGGAGACTAGAGACAAAGCAAATAGGTGATTAGCCAGGGCCAAAACCTCTCCAACATGAGAGGAAAATCCAAACAAATTCTTCTTCTTATAGAGACTCCAATTGATGAATACCAAGACCATGACCTAGACCCTTGACTCAATGACCTCTCCAAGACCAAGTCACAAGCCTCTTTGATTCAACTTCCTTATTTTTCCTTGAGTCAATGATGATCAAGCTTCTTCCTTCAATAGCCCGGCTATCCTTAAAGTTTCAATTCCCTGGATGAGATCTATAGTTATAGGCCCTTTTGAAGAAACCCTAACATGTGTGGTTGACCAAAATTTTGAACCTTGATCTTCTTCGCTTGGATGTTATGAACTCTTATTATAATTTGACTTGTAACCTTCATTTCTTCTTCCTTGATTCGAATTCTTGGATAGCAGCAAGACCTTTGACCTTCTCTCTAGTAGATAGTTCTTCCTTCCTTCACACGTGTGGACATATTATCCCAAAATTAGACCCATAAAAAAGACCAAAATCTTCACTCTCCATTTCCTTCTCTTCTCTGGTTATCTTCACACTTCTTATTGCAGACTTACTTAATTGTATTTTCTTGTCCACAAATGGAGGCCGATTTTCTCTATATATAGTGTTTCATCGCATCAAAATAAGCTGACTTGTGATATAGGTAAGCCAACTTGACATTCTAGAAGCATCCTCTGGCTGACATGAAGAAGATTTTATGACAAGGTCTTGGAGGGCTAATAAATTTTCTTTTACAATGGATTACATGCCCGAAATGGGTCTTCGATATTTGACATTGACTCTATGAATTTTATGACTTGATGACCAAACCTAATAGCTCACAATGGGAGCTTTAACTAAAAATAAAATTCCTTGATCATGAAACCCATAATTCAAGCATTACAAAAATAATTTTATTTTCTTCTTTACGTCAATTACATAAAATCACAATTACATGCCGACCCACATTATTATCAATGAGTTTTTTCTCTGTTCACACCATATCTTCTTTTTATGTATATATATAATATGTATACTTCTTGAATATATGATATTAAAATGCTTTTCTATGATACTCTTTTGTTATTTTACATACTGTTATTGGGTTTATTTATTTACAAAGACTGTAATTCTTTTTACTAAATTTTCTAGAGTTTAAGTATTTGATCATTTTCCAAGAAATTACACCACTTTTCAAATTTGTCGTGTGTATACTCACATTGTCCAATTATAAGTCTTAATTTTTTAATTTTTAATTTTTTTCTAGGTAGTTCAGTAAGAATTATAAATGTTTATTTCTATACTTACCAATATCAGTCACACATAAATAGACATAAACGTTTATCTCTTTTATGTCGTTTTGTATAGTGTTAAACCACTAACACACAAGTCTGTACTTTATCATAATTATAGTAGTATATATTTCAAAACTAATACAAATTATACATTTTTATTCTTCATTTCCTAGAGTTTTATTTACATACACAAGTAGTTTACAAAGTCCAACCATTTATATCTATCATGTTGTATAAATTCTGACAGTTCTAGTCTAAAGTAATGTTCTTTTCTTAGTTTCAGTGTAAATATAAATTTTACATGTTTCTTTAAACATTCATAAATATTCTATAGGTAAAGTAATGTACAAGAAAGTATAAAATTTCCAAATCACACATATTACCCTCTAATTATTTCTCTAAAGTTTTTATTTTTATTTTTATATGTAAATAACATAGAGTTCACTTCGAGGCATATGAACTAAAATAACTTCAAAATTTATAACTTCACATCACTATGGTGTTGTTATTTGAAGTAAGAGTTTGAGATATTGACTTGTTAAATTCATTTCTGAAACTATAAAAGGAATTAGTTGGCTCCTCCCAACCTTCATTACTCTTACATAGTATCCCCCCAAGCACATACGCCTGCTAGTTTTACTTTTGTCTTTATCTTTCCTTTTTCTCTCCATATTAACTCTCTGAGTATTGTTTTATAGCAAGTGACTCAAATTAGATTACTTTATCTACTATTTAGTAGGTAGTTAGTAACTACCTCCAGCTCACCTAACAGGTGGCAGGTAGTAACTAGCCCATTTATGAGCTCCACTTCCCTACTTCAAATGTAACTTCCTGTCTTTTAGGGAAGTTAACAATCAATTATTCCCATGATCATTTAATAATTTAATCATTTAGATTAAATTCCTATGTATTAATGAGTGGTAATCAATATTAGTAATTTTATTAGCAACAATAACACTTTTAGCTAGGTATAATTCCATCATCGGTTTTAGATAATTATTTTTATTATCAATACTATAAATACAAAATTTGCATTCAATTTTATTAATTTTTTGCACTAATAAAGTATTTCAAATAAGTCTTTTAAAGAAAGAAAATAGTGATACTTAACTATATTTAAAATTTCGCAATGACAGATTCAAGTAAGGGAATATCACATCCTCCCCTGCTTGAATTTGACACCATCTTGGTGTCAGTTATGGCCAACCTAATAAGAATGTTGTTCTAGGGTTATTAGGCATCCTCCAGATACATCAATTTCCAAGGTACTAACCCAACAAGCATGCTACTCCAAGGTTATTTAGACACCTTCCAAAGATAAACCAAAATAGTTTTAAGCTAGCATTCAAACATAAACTCAGGATTCACAAGTTGGTTACTCAAAATTCAATTTTATTTGTTTATTTATTTAATTTTATTATTATATAGTAATGAAAATATATATGTTTTCTTTAAAGGAACCTCCTAATATGCAAATTACCTTTTCCAGAATGAATTAGTTTCACTAAAATTTGACTTGGGTCATAATTTCCATGTCATGTTTGTACTATTACTAAGTGTATTGTTGGTGGTTATTTAAGTGGATATATCATCTTAAAGCTGCACAATCCATGCAAACCTTGTAGTTTCTAAGAAACTACCTCTCTTTACACTCAAAAACCTTTTTTTATGCACTTTTGGAAGATCTTCTCTCTTTTCCAAAGTCCCAATTAAACCGAACTATATACTGACTCAAGATGTACATTTGCAGAGTAAAAAGGACCTCAACTAGACAATCATATTTTCTTCTCTTATAGTTTGCATTAGGTTTGTTTTAATATTTGTATACTAGCATTAATATATTACATATTTATGTCTATGAAACATTTAGTAATGCACACTAGTAATTTTTTATTTATTATGTTAAATGCTTTCAATAATAAATTACATAGGATGTCTCATTCTTGTCTTTAATTATATCACTTTACTATTACCAGTATATTAGCATGTGACTGCAATCCTCGTAATCACTAAAAATATGACGCGCCCATGCCTTAGGAGAAAATACTAGGCTTATCTTGTTTGAACTAAATACTAGAAGCCCCCTCCCACATCTTTGTAGTATTCACCCACAAATTATGTTATTAACCTTAACCAAAGTATTTGCAACATTCAACAACATCTTGTTATATCAAATAAAATCTATGTACCATGAATCTACTTTTGATCATGTCCAATCATATCTTTGTATGCTAATTCACATATTTCTGCAAGATGATTCTGGTGGGTTAGAAAAAGATCTAGCACCCCCACCTCTAGTTATGTTTAATAAATTTGGAAAAAATATACAAATAATCAATTTTTGTCAACTTCAACTAGATATATGTGGTGTTCATTTCAAAATTAGTTGATGATAATAGTTCCCAATTAATGATACACCTAGATTCTGAATATTATGTCTGGCAACATGAAAATAAGTCTTTTCATATATAGTGGACCGATTAATACTATCTTGTTAGGTTGAACTATGGTTTGTTAAATGCACCTTCTTTTGTACACCATTTTTGTATTATGCTAAACTATTGGGAACGGGTTCCCCCAAGGACAATTTTGGGGCTGAAAGTCCATATTTTGGGACAATTTTGTAATAAAGTTGTAAATTCTCCAAATTTTGTGGTCACGGAGCATGAAGGTGTCAAGAGTCATAAAGGGTTTTCTGCCCTTATTTTGTAAAGTGTAAAGTCATCTATAAAGATCCACCCATGGTCCGTGGACCATGGGATTGTATAAAAAGGAGCTAAGTAAGATCTAAGTAGTTCATAGCGAAAAATGAAGTGAAGAGTCAAGCATTGGAGTCTTGGTAGAGAATTCTAAGTGTTTCGGGTCTTAGCGTAGGTAGAGGCTCTGCAGTTGAGTGTGTAGAGGCTTAGGCTAAAAGTCCATAGTTGAGTGCACAGACCCCTGCAGCTGTGTGCGTGGGGCAGATAGAGTTTGTATTAACTTAAAGATATCAATAAAGAGAAGAATTCTACAATTACTGTGTATTTAGTTCTTGTTAATACATCTGATTATATTGCATTTTGGGTGTAATTTACAATGTTCATTTGATGCAAAAATATATGTGATTGTGTTGGTTGATTGAATGCAATTAAGGATATTAGTTTACGTGGCACTAACTGTGATTGGTTAGTAAGATAAGTAAAACACTTAAGATAACTTGGGAACCTATACAATACGTTGTCATAGCTCCACGGAAGTACCTGGATCACAGGTCAAGGATGCACGAAGGTCAATCGTACGCCTTTGCGGAGGTATTGAAGGGTGGAATAAAGGGTAGACTAATAGAACCCTAAATCTTAGTGACCTATGTGAAAGTAGGGGCAGGGGTTATAAACTGACATCATGACCATATGAGGGTGTGTAAACTTGGTTCCAGCATCCCCCATACTTCTTCGAGTGAGAAATCGGTCTATGCTCCATGGGCTGATGCCAAAAGGGATAGTAGTGTAGGGATTTGTTTGGCTAACTAACACCGAACCTCGGTTAGGCCCCACAAAGCCAACAAATGGTTCCATTTCCAGGACCAAAATCTGCATGAGATATGTGTGATGTCGTATCACTGGAATCTAACTAAGAAAGAGATCAAAGACTGGTTGGATAGGAAGATCCACAAATTCGTGGCACAGGAGAACAAAAATCCACGTCTGAAAAAGGAACAATGGCTGGACAAGTACCTGTATACAGGATTCCACGAGATATTTTTCTTCTCCTTTTCAGTCGAGTTATACAAGTGGATCGTGAATCTAGAGGATAGCCAAGGATGGTGGAGGCTTGACGGTCCTAGTCTATACCTCGGAGTTGGTACAAAGACTAGAATCCTTTGAGTATAAGGTCGCCCACACTTTTGATCATTGACTTGATCGTATCATAGGGGGATTTTTAACTGAATTAACGATTGATACTTCAATTAGTTATAGCGAGGTAGAGTGATGCTTTTTTAAAGGTCCGCGAGGTAAGTAATTGAAGTCTTTAAATGCCTAGATTAAGATGTTATTGTGTGGAAACTGGGTTATGCAGCTACCTTGATGTTCGGAGCTATGCAAAGTGGAAAGACTTACAGGAACGAAGGAAGAAAAGGTCCTGAGTATAGCCCACTGATTTCACCTCCATTGGGTGATGAAGAGGGAGTAGCACATGCTTCTCCATGAAGTGCAATTCAGTTAATAAAACATGGATTCCCGTGATTTCCATCTCCACCTACACCACCTCCAACTTCACCACTGTCACCTGCAACTTCACCCACACTACCACCACCTCCACCGCAAATAAACATGGAAAATTCAGTGAAGCTACCTTTGTTTAAGGGCCTGGGAAATGACGACTTGGACCAGTTCTGGTTCATCATAAAAGTTGTATTAGAAGCTCAGGGCATCACAAACGATCACATGAAGAAGGAAACACTGGTTAGTTCTTTGCAGGATCGTGCGCTAAGTTGGTACATCAAGTATTCTAATGATAACCCAAACACTGGGTAGGCAGATATCCAGACCATGCTAAATAAAGAGTTCAGTAGGCCTAAATCTAAGGCACAGCCAATTGTGGGGTTCAAGGAAATCATGATGAAATTAGGTGAGACACCTTGGGAATTGGATTAGAGATTGAAGTGTAAAATTTGTGAAGCTAATATGAAATTAACAGATGGACATCACCGCGAATGGTTCGTGGCTTCACTGCTGCCTCACCTAAGGGTTGCACTGTCACAACAGAAGATTACGACTCAGGCAGAGGCCTTGGATATTGCAACAAGACTGTATGAAACACTGATGCAAGATCCGAATCTAAGGGTTCAGTAGATCCATGTGCAGTTGCAAAATATTTTCTTTTAAATGTAAAGTTTGAAGCAGGACAAATTAGTTCGACTAGAGGCACGCGAAGAGATATGGTGCCTGAAATGTAAAGGTCAGGGGCATGACAAAGACCACTATCCAGTCTTTGCGAACTATATTGGGGGAGGATGACCAATGCCTTTGAGGCTGGAAGCCTAAGAAGGACCAAGCACGGCGCCTGCACTGCAGTGCAATATATGTCAAGTAGCAGGGAAACATACGAATGATAACTATCATTTGCTGCAGAAGCTTGTACAAAGACCGCAACAATTGTTATAGAACTTCTGCAGGCTGGTAGGGCATGATGAGCGCAACTACCAAAGTTATGAATTGATGATGGATATAACATCCACCCATAGAGTTCGGGCAAAAATGCAGCTTCCTTAACAGAGTGCTAGGATGGCGTGAATAGGTTTTCAAGGGAACGAACGAGGCTGAGGTGGAGGAGGACCTGGCAGAGGTCAGCGAGCACTGATCTGTTGCAATTGTGGAGGACCAAGACACTATGCCTAGGAATGCACTAACCTAGTGCGTCCATCTTGCAAATATTGCACTCAGTTTGATCATGAGATGGAGGACTGTCCTACAATGATAGCGAGGATATGTGACAAAGGGGTGTGACCACTGCAATTGACTCAGAACCTATAGATGATGAGGATTGAGCCTTGCGAATAGGATGCAAATGTGAATATAGTGCTTCGAAGTGGAATTACAATGAGCAATGATAAGGGGAAACAACCCAAAGATAACACATGGTTTTGCAAAGCTCCTGCGAAGGAGGCTGAATTTTATTTGTAGCACGCACACGAGATATTCATGGAAGAAGAGAAGATCTTCGCTGAGGCCTCTACCTTAGGGAGTTAGGATAAGTTTGATCAAGAAATGGACCCTTCTATGCTTACGACCTTTCGAAAGACCTGCATGAAGCTGCTGCACGATAGCAAGGCTGTGAGGGTGTCATGCGGAAAGATTTATTTTTGCGGACAAACCTAACCTCCCTAGGAGTCTAAGACTCTCTAGTGACAAACAAACCAAACAAGAACAATCCTTCTCTAAACACACGTTATTCTATGAGAGATCAAGTGTTTTCCGATCTTACCTTAGGTCCAACGCTTGTTGTAGCAGTCCAGCCTTGCTGATCCATATGAGCTCCTCCTTCACTTTAAGACCTGCATACACTAACAAAGCAAACGATTACATAACACCTGAATATTTCATAAAACAAAGCATATTCATCACATAGACCAGGGAGTACATGAATAATTCATTAACAACAAATCATTGAGAAGAATGGACTTATTTGTATTAAGGAAACAAAAAAGGAACCATTACAACCTGAGCCTTGGTGTTGTGCAAGCTCCTCCCAGGGTCCAACAAGAGATTTCCTCTACTTTGACAAGCTCACCCACTCCCAATATGGCAACAAGAAGGGATGGTAATCTCTCCTCACAAGTTAACAATGGAAGTCCTAATTCCAGTAGCATTTACCCTTGTGAATGTTCAGCTTTCAACCTCCCCTCCTTTGGCCCAATGCCTGTATTTATAGTGTTCTAGAGGAAGTTATTCAGTTCCAACATCAATGGGATACTCCCTCTTTTGGATGGGGTAGCTCCTCTCTTGATGGGATAAGTTCCTCTATCATAGGGATGCATGAACCATCTGGAGGCGCTCAATACACGTCAAACACTCTTCTAGAAGGCTCTAGCAGTGACCACAAGTAACTTTTTAAAGATGAAACTCACGCCTTTTGACCTTTACAGGGGTACGCACCCATCCTTTGGCTTACAGAGCGTGCAAGTACACAGGTACAATGAGTTTGGGATGCGTACACGCAGGCAAGGTAGAGAGAACCTGCGTACCCAGAGATAAACATGTTTTTAAGTGACTTTCTCTCTTTTTGAAGTTTGACATGAAGAGCAGAGGTATGAGGCTTGACAAGGAGGATAATATGACTATTGATGGAGCCATATTAACTACAGATAATCATGGTGACAAATTTCAGTGTAACACCTATTAAGTTTGTTGTGCAAGCTTCTTTCCAGTGCCCAATCTTCCGATAGTGGAGTTGATAGATGTCAGCCCATACTCTAAACCTCTATCTTTCAGTTATCGTGAGCAAGTTATCATAGTCCAGCCTTCTTGGAGTGTTGGACTTAGCCATGGGTGATGTTCACCTTCCCCAAACTTTTCACAACTGTAATACACCCTTCCAAAACTTCATCTCACCGTTATTTTCCTCCAAAACTCCTCATTCAACTTCTTGTAGCAGTTCAAGACATCCTGTAGTAGTTCAGGACATCTTGTAGCAGTTTCCTATAGCAGACTTGTTTTGTCAATATCTCCCAAATGGTATACTGGATTGACCTGAAATTTTTTGAGCAGGTTTCCATCATCCTTATGCACCTCCCCATAAAAAAAATATTGGACAATGGATACAGGAATCTCAAGAAAATTTAAAATTGGTTGTAGGTGTTGGAGGTTGATTTCTCGAAAATTGTACACTAGAATTTGCTAAAATTTCTTGGGCATGCTACCATCATCCATATGCATCTCCCCATGAAACAACTTTGCAAATGGATGAACGAATATCAAGAAAATTTAAAAATGGTTGTAGGAGATGGAGGCTAATTTCTAAAAAAGTGTGAACTGGAATTTGTTGAAATTGATTGGGCATGTTACGATCATCCATATGCATCTCTCCCTAAAACATCTTGGAAAATGGATGCACAATTTTCATATATGACAAAAATATGTTTCTGCTTTATGTATTTTTGTTTCCTGTAGCAAAATGGAGTCTTCCTGTAGCATGTTAGGACGGCAAGGAAAATGACTGGTAAAAGCTTAGGAATGATGAGTGGATAGTGGAAATAGATGTGGTTGATGGATTTGCATGGTCTTAGTCCTTCTGGAGCATCTGAGAAAAGGAGGAGGAAGTCCAAGTTTGACTTCCTTTGACTAGGCTTTTGGTCAACTTTTCTTTTGGTGGCTAACTTGTTTTTGTTGCTTACAGAGGCTGGAGAACACCTGCATTCATGAGAGAGAGAGATACATGGAGCAAAGATTTTTTATTTTTTCCCTTTTTTTCTTCTAAGCCTTCTAGTCGCTTCAATGAGGTTTTCAACTGGTAGGTCTGCCTAGGCGCCTCAAAGGAGGTTTTCACCTAGGATCTTTTTTTTCTCTCTGTTTTCTCTTTTTTCCAACCCATTAACCGACTCATGGAGGTTTTCAATCAATGAGCCAATCTCAGGAGCCTCAAAGGAGCTTTTCACCTGAGAATTTTTTTTTTCCCTTTTACTTTTCATTTTTTTTATTTCTTTTCCTATCCTACTCTACTTGAAAAACAAAATATCTTTCAAGTATAAGAATACTTCCAATGGAGCCATGTGCACATCAAGATGACAGATAAACTAATGTGTAGGCTTGAAATGTATTCTTTGACATGTACCTGAATATGAGAGACCAACTTCTTTGACTGAGATGAGATCAATAATTGTTGAAGAAGAGTGTGTGGTTGCAACTTACTGATTGTTTGGAACCATATTTCAATATATTTTTGATGCCCCTGGTCCACTTGTTGATTTGGATCATCTTGGAGGTCTTCTTCTTCCATGAAATTTAGATATTCTCCTTTTTGTTGATTATTCTCTTGAACACATAGAGGATCTGACGGTAAACATGAAGTAACTTTCTCAATCTCTGATTCTGATGTCTGCTCTTCATCAAGTGCAACCTATGATTCTATGGTCTTCTTATTTTAATCTTCTTTTTCTGCATTGATCCGAATCGGATCCATAGAAATATTGTCAAGAACCATGACTGAATCAGGTCAAACAAATCTCTAATGAAATCCGAAATAACATCAAAAACACCTGGAACCAGTGGCCATGGCAGCTGACGTGGAACAACGAGGACCTCGGTCAAAGTGCGTTGACCGAGGCCCATGGAGACCGCACAGGCGGCCAAAGAAGCCCCTGGGAGCCCCAGATCGGGAAAAGGAGGTGATTTTCGATGCGCATCGTTGGGCGAACAGGGCCAAAATGGGAAATCCCGAGCACGTGGTCGCATGGGGGAACCAGAGGACCGCAGGTGGAAAAAGGTAAAAGCGCTAAAGTACAAAGGCGGGACCTGCGCCCTGGAAACTGACGGTTTTGATCAGGGCACCCTTAAACGGTAAGAGGTTTTGGACAAGAGCGGAGTGATTCCATACATCGATCGATGCGTGGCGGCAGAGGTGAGAGAAAACTGTCGTTGATTGCACGCTATCAGTCGAGCAAGTCAACCGTGCTCGACGTGCGTATGACGTCGGATCTTGAGGAGCCCAGATCGGATGGTTGAAATTGCGCCCGATAGAAAGAAGCGGAATCAACAGGGAACTAAGCCGCGTTCTAAAGGGATTTGGAATCCGTTTAACCATCGCGGTGGAGAAAGAACGTATCCATGACATAACCAAAGAAATGAATCAACGAGCAAGCTGGCACTGTCCCGATGGGGACACGTGGCCACTTCCCGAGCATTCATGCTGACGCCGAACAGGGAACTCCAAGCGCAGCTACAGAAGGAGAATCAACGTAGATGGGAGAGGAATCGAACAGGCATAGGGATCGAATGGCTAAAGCCATGAACAGACAGATGAATAAAGGGGAGTTTATTAGTGAACCCGAATTAAGAGGAGTCCAAGTGACCAAGAGAGACAGTGAACAGTGAACCCTGAGAGGAGGACTGAACACAGAGAATAGTAAATCCAAGCAAAGGAGACAAAGGGTCGAGATGACCACAGGCAACGTCGAGCACCAGAGAGCTTGAAGATTCAAGCATTCCCCTAGAGGAATATGTCTAGATTGAGCATCACATTTGGCTCTTTCCACTATAGACCAAGGGTCACAAAGCTGGTAGGGAGAAAAAGAGTCTGTGTACTTCGAGTGGCTTGGGGAATCCAAGAACCACCCTACCAAGAAAAATTTGCTTCAGGAGAACTCATGTTGAGTCCCTATATTATAATTTCTCTGTTGTAAGACACAATAAAACAAGGCCACCACTAAAGCTGGACTGGAGACGTAGCCCTAGAGAATGGGGTGAACTCCTTATTAAAAATTATTTGTGTCTTTGTGTTGCTTATTGTATTTCTTTGTTGTCTTTCCACTTATTTTCTGTGTATTGGCATTCTGATCGATCCGTTGTTTCAATAACACAGAACACACACACCAACACATGAGTCTGTAATACCTTTTGTTTAATAAATCCTCAACTGAGGTCACTCATAGGGTGATTATCAGATCAAGTGGTATCAAAGCTCTAGGCTATAAGGTTAGACAAGTTTGTGTTGGTTTAGCTGTGAATGCTCACCAGATCAAAGCTCAAATTAGGAGAAGGAGAGTTGGTGGAAACTAATCCTGAAATTGGGAGAGTCTATTCTCGGAAGACAATGTCAGAGGAAGGTTCTATAGGGCCAAACCTTCAATTCATAGAAAGTTTCCTAGCTATAAAGTCTATGGTAGAAGAAATGTATAGGGACTTTAGAAAGCATAAGGATGAAGATTCATCGGGCTCTAAACAAGATAAAGAAGAAGATGAATCTCATTCCCATGACCACTCAAAAGGAAAGGGAAAAGAAGAAAGCTTCCCTACACCTCATAATAGCCCTGTGCATAATAAGAAAGTAGCTTTGATTAAACTAGATGATAAATTTGATTTGCCTATATATGATGGAGAGCTAAATGCTGAAAAGTTAGACAATTGGATTAGACAAATTGATGTGTATTGCAGAGTACAGAACATAGACTCGGACAAGAGTAAGATTCAGCTGGCAAGCCTACGCCTAGGACGCACTACCTTGGTTTGGTGGGAAGGCAGAACCCAAGCTGATATGAAGAAGCATGGTAAGACCATCACTGTCTGGAGTGAATTTGTTGTTGCAATCAAAAAGCAGTTCTATCCATTGGCCTACATGCAACAAGCCATGGTGAGTTGGCAAACTCTTCGATAGTTGAAAGGGCAAAGTTTGCAAGGGTATACTCAAGAGTTCAGAAAGAAAGCATTGATGTTGGGTATCTCATTAGACTCACCAGAAACTCTTTTGAAGTACATTGGTGGTCTACACAGCTACATGAGGCATACCATCCTCATGTTTAATCCCACTAGTATAGATGAGGTATCTGTACAAGCTACTCATCTAGAAGCTAGAGGAAAGAATGGGAATCCAGAAGTTGGGGGACCATCCCAACCCACTGTAAGCAAGAGCAAGGAGAAAAGAAAGCAGAAGTGGAAAGCAAGGAAGGCTAACACCGCACAAAAAGGCAAAGCTTCATGCACTCACTGTAAAAAGGAGGAGCATGATGATGAGCACTATTGGATTCTGCATCCAGAGTTGAGACCTAAGAAGTCTGAGGGAAAGAAGAAGAAGACTGCTACAGCTATTCAGAAAGATTTGGGGTCAGACTCGGGAGATGAAATAATCAAAGCAGCCACAGGTATAAAAGGTAAGCATTCTGAAGCATCTACTAGTAATTCTGCTCAATCTTTTATTGATGAAGAACATGAGAGAAAAAAGACATAAGCTTTTCCATATTCGAGTTGTTTCCAAAAATCAAAACTTTGATACTTTGTTTGATAGTGGCTCACAAGTAGATCTAATTTCTGAAGCAATTGTAAAGAAATTGGGATTAGCAACTACACCTCATAAGAAGCCATACCCATTAGGATGGTTGAATGATAA